>VYZP01018079.1:52889-86982 GCA_013400635.1 Hypocryptadius cinnamomeus | reverse complement strand
ACCGTCCTAGCAACCATCCTGGCAACCATCCCGACAACCATCCTGGCAACCATCCCGGCAACTGCCCCGGCAACCATCCCGGCAACCATCCGTGACAGCCATCCTGGCAACCGTCCCAGCAACCATCCCGGCAACCATCCATGACAGCCATCTCGGCAACCATCCCGACAACCATCCTGGCAACTGCCCCGGCAACCATCCCGGCACCCATCCTAGCAACCATCCCGGCAACCATCCGTGACAGCCATCCCAGCAACCATCCCAGCAACCACCCTGGCAACTGNGGCAACTGCCCTGGCAACCGCCCCAGCAACAGACCTTGGCAACCATCCCAGCAACTGCCCAAGCAACCGCCCCTAGCAACCACCCCAGCAACTGCCCTAGCAACCGCCCCTGGCAACTGTGCCTAGCAACTATCCCAGCAACCATCCCTAGCAATGGCTCCCAGCAACTGTCCCTAGCAACCATCCCTAGCAACAGCCCCAAGAGCTGCCCTCTGCAGCCCCCCCAGCACCCCTGTGCCCTGTGTTCTGAGGGCAGCCGAAGGGTGTTTGGGGGCCTGGGGGACAGGGGCAGTGGGGGCTTGGGGGCTCTACTGCCGTGTTCCTCCAACCCCTCTGGGGCCAACCAGCTCCATGGCCTGTGGGTCCCAGCCCAGCTGTGGGAACCTGTGTGTGCCCAGCCGCTGGTGGGTCACAGAATCCCTGAATCAGTAAGGGTGGAAAGAATCCCTGAGGTCCCCAAGTCTGACCCAACAGCACCTTGTCAACCAGACCAGAGCACTGAGTGCCACGTCCAGTCTTTCCTTAAACACCTGCAGGGATGGTGTCTCCATCCCTGGGCAGCCCATTCCAATGCCTAATCACCCTTTCTGTGAAGAAATTCCTCCTGATGTCCAACCTAAACCTCCCCTGGTGCAGCTTGAGGCTGTGCCTTCTCATCCTGGCTGGGTGCCCATGGCAGAAGCACCCCAGGCCTTTACACTTCAGGCTTAATGTACTCACCCCCTAAATCCCTGTGAGGGTTTTCATCCCACCACCAATTATGTGGCCTTTCAGTCCTGGTGAGTTTCTCTTTGTCCACAAGGTTTTCATCTTCTCCCTTGACACACTCTGGCAGGATCAATTAAGATGTGCTTTTGGCTTTGCTCTTGACATGGATTTTATTTTTAATGTCCTGTCCAGTTTCCAGCTCTGAACTGGAGATGTCTCCATAAGATGAGCTACGAAGGGGGAAATGCCTTGGGCTCTGTTTTGCTCGTTTGTGGTATTTAAAGAATCTGATTTCTTTTGCCCTTTTCCTAACCCTAAACTATCAGAAGTGCCAGGTTGGTTTTTCTGCAGAGCTTTATTACCAGAAAGCCTAAATACTTTGTGGAAAACCTAATCAGTTACTTATCTACTGAGGAAGTAAGGTATGGCATTTGTAATAAAAAGATATTCTAGGCTGTTACCAAGCATTTGAATTAAGTGGATATTAATGATAACAATTTCAAAGGTTTTTAGCAATTGGATTAGATAATCCTTCATGGTTTTTAGTGCAGAAGACATTACAGACAACTAGAGAACATTGCTGAATGAGTGGCAGAAGCCAGAGACATTTATACACAGAAGCTTTTCGGGCATAATAATCCTAAGAGAAAATTACTCTTAAATGGAGCTTCTCCTGCCCCTGGTGAGTGACTAAGGGATAATGCCAGAGCTCAGGAAAGCAGTAAACTCTGCCCTTTCACCTTCTTACCTCCCAAACTCTAGATGTTTGGGATGAAAAAAAAAAAAACACTGAGAAGGAAGAAATAATTATTGAAAATGTCAGGAGGGATCTTATCAGAATGGATTAACAGACAGATTAAATTCTTCCCAGTATTACCAGTACACTGAATGTGCTGCTGCTGCCCACACACCTTCTCACAGGCCACAGTCCTCACAGATGGAGTTTGTAGTCAAAGGGGAAAAGACCCTTGTTACTGTATATTTTATTCTTTTTCTTCTCTGCCCAACAGAAAGGACACTACTCACTCCAAGTAAAAGTAGGCAGGTGAAGTGTGCAGTTTTTGGGCAGCTCCTGCCTCTTCTCTCCCCCTCTATTTCCCCCTAAGGCCACCAAACCCTCCAGACCAGGAGTGCCCCAGCCTGGGAGGCACAAGCAGGTGGTGCCATCAGCCCACTGGGGCTCCCCACCTTCCACAGCACCACACTGACCCACTCCTTGCACCTGACTGGGGAATGACAAAAAAGGGAAGCTATTTATTAAAAAAAAAGGGGAAGATTTTCCCAAAGCCTACTGGATGCAAGTGGGTGTCAAAGCTAAAATTGATTCAACAAGTGGACATGGCAATTTTGTCAGCACTCTTTTCTAAGAAGTGACAGCGCTCAGGCAAGAAGTCCTTCTTCAAATCCAAATAATCCTTGGCTTTTTTTAGTCCTTTCTACATTTCTTCTTTGTGGTATTTCCTGCTTGTCTTTGCTGTGAGGCCTCTTTATTACCACTCACTGTGCATGTGATCCTTGTGCTCCAAGGTCTTGTCATCCTCAGGTTGCACATTTGTATTCAGCCAGGAAAAAAATTACTCAAAACTGCTCTCATTTCTCATCCCTTACTGAAACACAGCCTGCCTCATTCCCTCTCCATAAACCACATTTTGCCTTCTCTATGCCAGTAACATCTATCTCACTCTTATTCAGTTTTTTATCAGGGGCTTTTTAAAGGATTGAAGCTGCCTCTCTCTGTTCGCTGATCCTGGCTGTAACGTGCTGTAACCTTCTAGCCAAGGCTCCTTTCCAAACTGAAATGAGAGTGGTAAGACCAAAGATGAGCTCCTTAATTACTGACATTCACTGCTGGCATCTCAGCTCTGTCTGCCACGGCTGGAGGACGAAGGAGATGGTATTTAGAGAGCCAGAAATTCAGGAATCAGTAACTCTCAAGCCACAGCTGAATGTAACGTGCTGATGCCTGGCTGAAACTCCTGGCAGTTCATTTGGGCGATGCTGAAATGCTCCAGAGCTCTGCTAGGAAATAAACAGAGGCAGACAGGTACAGGCTCTATAAATGGATGCCACCTGCAGAGCCCATCAGGCCTCCTGACAGATGCACATCTCACAGGCTGCTGCCACTTGCTCTGTTGTACAGGCTCAGGGATAGCTCATGTCTGAAGATTAAGCAGGCTTTTCAAGCAGGCTTTTAACACACCAGACAGTCCTTCCGACAGCACTTCTTGCACATTTTGAATTTCTGATTTATTTTGTCTGTTTTTAATCTGATCCCCTGCTTCAGACTCATTCTCAGAGTGCAAACAGTGCTCTCATCCAGAGTGTCTCCTTCCTTGAGATTATTTTGATAAATGTTTGTATTGGGCTTCCTACCAATTTGAATTCCTCCAGGAAAATTTCTCCTCAGGAACTCTATTGATGTTCAAAGGGTTGAATCTGGAGGATCTGAAGATCCAAGTTTCAACACTTTATCCTTCCAAGAAGAAGAAACCAAGTCTTGTATAATTTTCTAATGGCAAGTCTCACCACACCCGCTGGGTTGGAGTTTTGGTTTTTTTGTTTCTTCCTTAGAAGGAACTGGTATCACAGGCTAAATCTTGTCTTTCTCATCTCATTTAAGTTTGCTTGCCTTCCACAGAAATGACAGGATTTTTACAAAGAACTTAGAAATGAAAGTTACTGTGAACACAGCAGTAATGAACACTGCAATTAAATGATTATGAATTTGTTATAATGTGCCTGAGTTCTGCCACTTGGGATAAGACACTTAAACCAAAATGGGTTCCGTCCTACCTCTGTGGTGGCAAACCCAGGCAAAACCCATAACTTTTAGTCTTTGGCAGTTTTGTTTAATTCACCATTAGGGCATTTGCCACAAGTTAGTCACCACCCCACCTCTTGCAGTTATTTCTGCATAAGCAGCTGCATGAGCCAGAGGGAGAGCCTGTGGAGCTTGGTGGAGAAGCTCCAAAATTGACCTTTCTGGGTCCTGGGAAGACAGGAAGGTTTTGTTTGAAGCTGGGACAGGAAATCCCAGGGACAGAAACGCTGCTCTATTTATGCTGTTGCAGAACTCCTAAGCTGGATGCACCCAACAGAGCCTCGCGGTTTTTAGAAATTTCTGCTGCCTCCTTCAATTAACCCAAAGCCATTATTTTGGGTCTTGCTGGGTCCAGCTGTGCATGGCAGGAACCCAGCCTGGGCAGCACAAGGAAAGCCCTGGGATGATGGAGCTTTATAGAGCCTTCTGTGAAAACAGCTCACTTGAGATATGAGCACGGATCACAGCTCTCCTGACCCAGGCTGGGCAGCAGGCAGCTATAAACAAGTCAGTTATAGACTGATTTTCCTTGATCTACTGAGGGAATTATTGCCTGTTATCATATGCAGCTCTGTGTAAGGCAAGAGGCCAGCTGGATGGAGAACCAGCTCAAGACCAGGCTATAAGATAATACCTTGAAATGGCACTGGCTCTTGACTGGTTTAACAGCTTGATCTGATTCATCTGTTCAGCCAGTGCAGCACCAAGACAGTGGAAGAAAAATAAGTCATGCTGAAAAATTAGTGCAACCGGCCTCACACATGAGAGAACACGAACAGATCCAAAAAAGCTGACAAAAATCCCTTTCCAGTTTGCAGGGACTGCATGCAGCTGTGTGCACCAGGACAAGGATTTTGGAAAACCTGCTCTGTGCTACCCAGAAATCCCCATCTCCAGCGTCTCCAGTGGATGACAGATGATATACCTGCCTGATTTGCAAGAAACAATGAGAGGTAATAACAGAGTTAGAGCATCACTGGATGCTGCTGACCCCCTGCACACACAGGCACCCACGTGCACCCCAGCTGCACCATCCTCCCTACAATCCCTCTCTGCCACCAGCAGCTGTGATGCCACTGTGGTGCCAGGTGAAGGTGTTTGGCAGCAGGCAGACATGAGTCATCTCACCTGCTGAAACTTCTTCCCATCATGGAGTCGTGCAAGCCCTCAGACAGGACAATCTGCATCCCCATCAATTCTGGGCATTGTAAAGTCAATATGAAAAATCTGGCAGGTGGAGCTCATGCTGACACCTCATTTTGAGCTCCTCTGAATTGTCCTGGTCTTCTTGGCACGAAGGCTCTGTGTTGGTTTTAATGGGGCTTTCATGAACCTTGTTCCAGGAATGAGCACAGCTGGCAGTGAGGCAGCATCCCTGCCTTTGTCCAGAGCACAGGAATGGAGCAGGGCTCTCCAGCTGCTCTGTGGGCTTGGTGTGAAGCTGTGAGGTTTGTGAGGGACTGAAGCATGAACTGCCCCCCTGGTGCAGGTGTGAGTAACAAAGGGAAGGAGGAAAAGGCTGATAATCAAAGAAAAATAAAATAGCGAAAAAAGATCAACCCTCCTGTTCAGGCAAGTGTGAGAATTGTGTGCTAATGGTTAACTCACTCTCTCTGTGGACTAGAAGGAAAAAATGCAATTGCAGAGGAAAAGCGAAGTTTACCTAGCAAAGTGAATTTGTCCTTCACTCTGCCAGATTATTGCTGTTATTTGCTCTTCACTCTTTGAGGGATAAAGAGAAATCGTGCAAATGACCCTGGGCTACGGGCACAGCCCCCTCTGCACACACACACACACACACACACAAAGAGGATGCAAACACAGCCTTTGAAATTCAGGATAATTGATGCTCTGACGCGTGGGAGCCCACAGGACTCCTGAGGCAGCTCAGGTATAAAAGGCAGAGATGCACCTCCCTGGCAGCCAGAGGACACCGGGGAGGTCCGGGAGTGCCCTCCCTGCCCGGCACGGACCCTGCGGGCTCCCGGAGGCAGCTCCCGAGGAGAAATTGGATTTGCAGCAGGGGAAGGAGCACCTGGGCAGGAGCTGATCTAAGAAAAGCTTGTTTTCTCCAGGAACGGTAAGTGGGAGACTCTCTCTGTGCATTTAACAAGATAATGTCTGTTTGGAAGTTGGGGATAATTAAATTCCACTGAAATGCAATCAAATCTGGCATCAGGAATGAGCTTTTCCAGGTGCCTTTGTACCATATCAAGGTTTATACCAACATGTTTTTGTACCAACTTATAGAATGAAACAACAACCGAGCTACGTTATAAATGCAAACCAATGGAATTGTACTATAGATGAGCTTTATAAAACATGTTAGATGATTACTAGCTGTAGCACAGTTCTTCTCTTTTGCTATGTTGATGTGAGTTTCTTTTTCCCTGGCAAATGAACAGTGTTTTACTCACCCAGCAATGAAACTGTGTTTGAGCCCAACCAAAGTGTGAGGAGGAACACAACTCTGTGTTACAGGTAATGCAAAGCCAGCCACGACGAGGCACAGGGAGGCACTTGAAAGGAATTCTGCTTTTCTAATGCAGCATTTCAGGGTATGAAAGTTTTGGCTTTGTAAAGCAGCAGGCATGGCAAAAGCTTCATTTCATCTACACAGAGGTGTTTTGAAGACTGCTCAGGCTGAGGTTTCAGAATTGGCCAGAGGCAGTTACCCGGCTCCCCAACATCACTGTCACAATGCTGCTGTTCCCACTGCACAGGATGGAACAAAGCTGTTACACTTCATCTGCTGGAATGGTGCTAAAGCTCTTCATCTTAAGGGGGATTTATTTATTAATCATTTTTTCTCATGCTGCCAGAATGGGAAGGGACAGTGTCCCTCACCTCAGGAGAATTTCGAAGGTGACAATGTTTTGCAGAGCTGTCAAGCTGCCTGCACACAGGGTGACACTTCAATTTCCCAGCTTCTCTTCTGAAATAGCAGACACATCTGGGAAGAGATGTAGAACTTTCATTTCTGATTTATTCCTGAGGGAAAAAGGGAGACAGACATACCCCAAAATCTGGAAGCAGGCTGTAGCTAAGGGAGAGAAGACAAAGCAGGAAAGGGGAAGGACAAAGCCAGAAACAAACAAAAAATAATTTCAAAGAAACTAATAGTAGAGAAATAAAAAATTATCTCAAATGTTCAAAAAGCAATTCTAGAGAAAAAACCCCAACATTTAAAGAGAAGCCAGAGACAGAAAGAAAGTGGTAATCAGGGCTGTATCCTAGGAAGAGGAAGGGGAAGCAGACAATGTTGGGCTAGGTTTTAATTTACATTGGCATTTAATTTCTCAGCTCACATAGAAGCTTCTCTAATACTGATTAAATCTCCTGGTTGGCACTTTCTATAGATGCTGGTGCCACAGTCTGCTGGTACCCACTGATAGATGCCTTAGATAATTTCCTCTATCTAGAAAGATCTGACTTGGGATTTTCTTGAAGATATTTAGAGAAGAGGCACAGAAGCAGCATGTTTTTCCAAATTCAAATGAAAAAGTCAAAAAAGAAAGGGAAGCAGGGGATTTGTTCTAAAAGCAGAAGTCCTGTACATCTATCAAAGTCCCTTGAAGCATTCCTTGGCTCTTTGGGGGACCAAAGTGATTGTGCAGGAGGTAGGAGATGCCACCCGTGAGCACAAGGAGCTTTGCAGGAGCCAGGAGCCACTATGCTATTCCTAGGGGAAATGCTGGGGAAGCTGCTGGTCCCATCTGGGAGCACAAGTAACTGGAAACAGAGACTGGGTGAGAATGACTGGGTGATAAGGAACCCCATTTGTTAGAGGGACACCTTTTCCATGTCTGTTTGTCACGAATTCTGTTATTAACTTCCCTGGTGTCAACATCAAACCCACCTGCAAGACCTCAGGTCCTTAATCAGCCTCCCCCTCTCTGTGCTGCCCTGTTCTGTCCAAGCAGAAAAGAGAGCTCACTGATGATGTTTTCCATCAGAGAGCCTCCCTCCCTCCTCCCCCCGTGGGTAAAACCCACTGCTTGAAAGTTCACTCGAGCAATCAGAAGCCCAAGCAAACCCTTTCCATCTAGAAGCTGCTCCTTTTACAAGGAAGTATCATTATACATTTGGAAGAGGGGTTTTTTCCCTCCTCTTAGGGAGATCAAACACCTTTCTGCTTTTTCTTGTGTATAATAAGATAGGGAACAAGGAAACTTGGTATTTTAAAGGTTCCTATCCACATTCTTAAAGAATTTCCTTTGAGCAAAAGATCAGTCGCTCTCAATGGAGGCTTAGGAAGAGCAGCATTCACTGAAATACCTTCCTCCTGTTGCTCCCAGGGACAAAAGCTCGGCATTCACCTCCGGCATTCAGCTCCGAGGGTGGGTGACCTCGGCCACTCCGGCCTGAGTCATCCTCACCCTTCAGCCAAGGCCGGGACACGCAGCTGGGCAGCCAGAGCTGCACCCACGGCTCAGCCCAGCTCACCTTGCTCCAAAGGAGCTCGGGGCAGGGGGGGAGCTGCTCTCCACAGCAGCAGTGCAGCCCTTCCAAAGGGACATATTTCAGTCCAGTCCCCTCTCCACTGAAGGAACAGTCTGTGTTTTGTTTGGCAAACCAAGCTCAGCACTTGCCTTTGATAAATGGCTTTGCCAGGGGTACCTTTGTGCCTCTGCCCAGGAGTTTTATTTGGATTTCCCTGTTTCTCCCCAGTCTCTGGACAGCCAGCGAGGCAGCCCAGGCACAGACCTGTGCCCTGCAGGTGCAGCCATGTGAGCAGGGCAGCAGAGGTCCCAGGGCTGGCTGCAGAAGGCTCTGTGCAGGTTCCTTTCACATCCCTGCCAACTGCTGTGCTCATGCAGGTGCTTTTACAGCCCGTGCAGGGATTCCTGGGGCTCACACCAGCCCAAGAGAGAGCCTCCTCCACTGATCTCCAGGTCAGTGAGGGCTCCCACAGCCTCAAACCCTGACAGAGCAGGCACCAGCTCCAGGGGATCACACACAGCCACTGCCCCCAGGAGCTGCCCTCCGCAGGGGAGACTGTGCCACACCAAGGCTTCTCTGCCTTGGGAAGCAGCACAGCCTCAGAGACACATTTCCAGTCCCTTTGTGCTGAGAAATGAGCACAGGGACTGATAACACGAAGGTGGCACTCAGCCTCCCCTCACTGCCCTGACTCAGGCTGCTCTGCATTTTAGGTGACTCCCGGGGGTGGAAGATGCTGGATAAGGCCACCCTGCTCCTGTTCCTGCACTTAGTCACATGCTCCTTCTCCTCCCCTCTCTACCCAGCTCTCAGGTAAGTGCTGAGTGCTTTATCCACACTCTCACTCTGCCTCATCTCTGACCTTGTGCAAAATAAGCAGGTGTCAAACTAAAGCTGCCAGAACTTCTGAAAGCCAGATGGGCTCTAAATGTGCTTCCAGGCCTATTTCTCTGCCCTGTCTTAATTTTCTGGGTACTTTGCTGGCCTAGGGATGATTTCCAAAGAAGGCAGGTACCTGATGGAATATTTCAGCCCAAACAGTTAGGTTTAGAATTGAATGCTGTAAGGGGAAATCTGGCAATCTCCAGAGCAGGCAGCACCTCCAGCCCAAACACCGATAATTTGTGGCTGCAGGGCACCTTCACTGAAGTCAGAACTGCAGATATTCTAGTACATGAAATCTACAGATACCTATTCATATTTCAAGTGTTTCCTTGTTGGGTCTTAGAAGTTGCAATACTGCTTTGTACCTCTACCACTCAACAGAAGCCCAAAATCGAGTGTTGGCTTCTCTAATGTGGATTTGCAATGTCCCATAGAAAATGCTTTAGCCTTGTGCCAAAGCCATGGCACAATGGCACCTGAAACAGTGGGATTCTGCTCAAGGCTGCTGGGAGCTCAGTGAGGGGGATGTGTGTTTGAGGCAGCTCTATAAACCATCCTTTCACTGCTGGCAGAGCTTCAGGGCAGTTTCTAGCAGGGAAGAGTGACAGACAGTACTTGTGGTACTGCTAAGATGGGATGACAAACAGAGAAAGAACAAGCAGGAGAGAAGGGAATGATGGTTAAGCAGACTGAGCCCCAGCTGGCATCTGGGCACATCTCACAGTGTGCCTGGGGTTTCTCTTGCAGGTTCAGTCCAGGGCCGGTTGCTGGCAAGGCCATGAGCTTCCAGCTGCAGCACAGCAGCTCACTGCAGAGCCATAACCCCTTGGCAGAGGAGCAGGAGGAGCAGGGTTTGTTAACAGACCCCACTGAGAAAAGGTTTGTACCTCACCTACCTGCCAGCCCTGCTGCTGCAGAGTGTGCTGGTTACAGGCTCACCCCAGTCCAGGAGAAGCTCAGTCAGTCCCAAACCATCACCCAGGTCCAGAGCCATGTCCTGCTGTCCCTACCAGCAGGGACACACTGACAGGGGCAGGCTCACAGGCCCAGGGCTCCTTCAGGGAACAGAATTTCCCACTGAGCTCTGGGAATCTATCTGCAGGGGTGCTAGAGCCTCTCCTTTCCATCTCTGCCTGAAGACAGAGGATGATTATTTCTGTCTGAAGCACAGAGGACCCGTCCTTACAACAGTGGCTCCAGCCCAGTGGTTTGTGCTTCCCTTATCTGTGGATTTTCTGGAGCCTGGGTCTAACCACAGGCTAGAGGTCTGCTGGAGGTTCCTGTCACCCTGTCCCAGACACAGCCCTCCCAGGAGGTGCTGGTGCTGCTGCAGAGCACAGGAACATCCCAGCCCAGCCCTGCCCTAGATATTTCATTTTGCCTGCTGCCTCCATGTCAGGACTGAGCTCCCTCAAACCCTTTTACCCTCCCACACTAATGCAGTCCAACACTACCAGGTGTTTGCTGTGGTTACCTGCCCTGGTATCAGCCCTGTGCCACCTGGGCTGTTCAGTTTTTTCTCACTGACAGCTCACAGAGCACGCTGTGCTTCCTTTCCCCAGGATGCAGCGCCACGCTGACGCCATATTCACTGACAACTACAGGAAATTCCTGGGGCAGATTTCAGCCAGAAAATTCCTCCAGACCATCATTGGCAAGAGGCTTGGGTAAGCCCCAGCACCCTGCTGCCCTAGGGCTGGGTTTTGCCTGTTACCCTGGGCAGTGTCTTCCATTCACCTGGCAGAAGTAGCTGCCTTTCACTGCAGCAGAGGCAATCTCTCCTGCTGCTCCACATCCCAAAGGGCATCCTGCATCCCTACACTCTTGGATACCCCTAATCACAGTCTAATTAATGCTTTCCTCCAAAGCTGTAAGCATCACATCAGCTGAGAGTTCTGCTGCAATACCAACAAGCAATAATATTTGCTGGTAATATTTGCAATGATCCTTCACTGGTAGGGAACCATTATCCCTGGCCTGGTTTGAACACAGAAAACAGCCTCTCCATTACCCTTGGCTGCTTAGATCACTGACTGCCACTGAACAAGACCAACTGGTCAGATGCAAGCCAGCCCAATCCATCTTCTAACAAAGCAGCAAATACAGTGACCAGTTCCTCGCTGAAATTAAGCAGAATGGCCTTAGGCTCAGTCCCAGCAGGCTCCCTGTTTGTGCTGCTCAGCCTGAGCCAAACTTGGAGTGAGGGACGAAAAAGTATCTCAGAAACAAAGAGGTTTCTCATCTTCACCAAACAGAAGCAGCGAGAGCAGCCCAGGGGAAGGGGTGCAGGAATTCCTGAGCAGGCGCCAGTCCGACAGCATCCTGATGGACAGCCAATACCAGCAGCAGATGGTGCTGAGGGACTTCCTGGGAGCCATCCTGCAGAGTCAAAGGTGGGTGGGAATCAGGTCATTCTTTGCTGCCTGCCTTCCAGGTGTGAACCTACTGAATTAAGTGTTGTTTCAGGAACAGTCAGGGAAAGAATAAGGCTGACCTCACAAGCAGGGTGCAGATAAGAACAGCCTGTCCTGAGCCAGCCTGCACCACACAGCAGCACATCACCCTGCTGTCTTCTTAGCCTTGTAATCCAGTAAAATAGTAGCAGAAAAGAGAATTTCTCTCTTGATCCCAATGATGCCATCCTCGTCCTCTTCCTTGACAGGCCTCAGGACATTGACAGCGGTGGGCTAGAAGGCTTTCCCAGCACCCTGGCCAAGCTCATGTAAATACTTCTCCCTTTTCCACCTCTCCATGCTCTGGTGAGTACCATTCCCTGCTCAATCCTGTGCATAACTCTCTGCTGCTGCACTGCTCAAGGTTTGAAGGCTCTCCTTCAGCAATGCCAGCTCCCACTGCTGCCCATGAAAAAGGTGCTTGCTGCAATTTAAGGGGGGGAAAAGCTCCCAATCAATATTGTCAAGTACCTAAAACCTGCTAGTTTGAACAGACAGAACACAAGTGCAGTGAAGCTGCATGTGGATGTCTGGGAACAGGCTTGCAGCAACCCAAAGCAGCCTTGCAAAGCTATCTGAGATGGAGTGCCTGAGGGTCTAGGCCAGGCTCAAGGCAGAAAAAAGTCTTCCTCCAGCAGCAGAACCTGTCTCTAGGTCCCTGGGACATGTCACGTTTTCCCTGCACTGGACAGCAGAGAAAGTTTTACTGTTTTCTGTATCCCTCACTCCTGAAAACAGTCAGCTGGAACTTGAATTATGCTCTAAATCTTGCCAGCCCTGGGGGAATGAGTGCCAGCAAACCATCCATCCTTGGGAGTACCTTCACTTGATCAGCTGCCCCACAGAAATTAAGCCTGTCCAATCCTGCCAGCACAATACAAAGGGGTGTGGGGAGACCAGTGTGCACACTGAACAAAAGAGGGGCTGGGGAAGAGAGGGAAGATCAGAACTCTACATAAATCACACCTGTGGATTCAGCTGCGAGAGCATATTCCAGCATCTCTCTTGCCATGCTTGACTTGGTTACCTTTCCACAGATAAGGTCAGTCAGGGAAAGCCTCCAAAGGATGAAAAAATTTCTGTGTGTGCTTATGACGTTTTCTGGTAATTCTCTTTTCCTCCTCTTTCTGTCTAGAATAATTCAGAGCTCATGGACCAAACTGTACAGTGAGCCCTTCATGGCAGTGAAGACACTCCCAGATGTGAGCAGCTGGAAACTGATGCATACACTCCTCAGATCTGATCAAAGGAATGCAGTGCTGAAGCACTACTTAATTTACTCCAGCCTTTACAATTTAACTCCCCTCTTGAAATACTGCTCTGTACTAAATCAGAAAAAAAACCACCTCTGTGGTTTAACCTCAGGCTGCTTTACACAGAGACTAAAACAAGTGATACACTTGTAATCCTGGGGACATTCTGTCTACTAATTAAGGTTTCAAATCACAAAGTGTGGCAAAATTTCTGCCAAGTCATCTTTCTGTTTGAGGGCCTGATTAATAAATATGAAGCCACCAAAAGGCACCTTTAGGCAACTTAGTAAATTGATTACAGCATTCTCTAAATTGATGCTGATGGCACAACCACACACAGCAAGGATCAGGGTGAGGTGAGAGATGAATCCACACGTCTCCCATTCATTGGAAACACTGCCCAGGGCTGCTGCTGCCTGGCTGCCTGACACAGAATGAACTCTAAAATGCTCAGCTACAGTTCCTGCTCAGCCTCGAGGAGCTCAAGCTGAAGTTACAGCCCTGCCAGAGCTAAAGGAGATCCCTGTGCATCAGATTGGGCTGTCACTGTTTCAACTCAACCTCCTGTTGAGTGCCACCCCCTGGCTCTGAATCCACCGTGGCTGCAGTTACAGCTGCAAATGTTTGAAAAGGAGTAAGTTATTAGCCCAGTGATCTCATACAGCTCCTTGCTCCCTCTCACCCCAATCCCCCTGTTGTTTGTGTAATAATCATGTTTTCAGAAATGTAAATAACACCAGGATGGGGTCTGCTCTCCCATCAGCAGCAGGAAATAAGAGTCGTTCTAAATAAACCTGTCCAACAGCAGGTCAAGATGGTTCTTTTGTTGAGACCCTAGTTTCTTGATTCTGGGCCCAGAATGGAAGATGCTCCTCACAGACAGCTGTCAAGTGCACCAAGGATGACTCAAAACTGGACTAACAATGGCACCAGCTCCAGTACCAATAACACCACCAGGCTGGAAACACGGTGATATATAAATGTGTGTTAAGGCCTAGGAAGCCTTCCCTCCTTGCACTCCAACAATTCTGTGTTAGTGTGCAGTAGTCACCATCTCATTTTTCCTCAGGTGCCATGTTTTAGGACAGGAGGTTCCAGTGTGCATGGAAACGATTTCATCCTTGCACCAACTGTACCCTGCCTGGTACAGCCTCCCTGTTCAGGTTGTACAATTCCAGCTCTAGGGAAGTGTTACAAACCACCCAGCAGGATGGGGAACACTGAGAGGATGTTGAGGGAGAGCAGTGAAGCTGTGACAGCAGCAGGAGCACTGCTGGATAACTGCTATCCTTCCATGGGCAGGCAGCTGCCAGAGACATCCTTCTGCTCCACAGTGCAGGAATACACAAAGGAAGAATCACCTCAGTAGCCTGGTTCAAAATGGGTTTGTAAACCTGTTCTGTAACAACACTCAAAGCCATTAGGACTTACTCCCTCCAAGGAAAGGAATTACAAAAAATGAAGATTACTGAAGCAGTAAGTAGACATAGTAGCAAAGTGAATTTAAACTCTGTTAAGTGGCATAAAAGGCATATGCAAACATTGGATTGGATACTGCCAATAAAATCAAAACCCTTTCAAACACATTTCAGAAAGTGTTTGGGTGATTAAGTCTGTGATTAAATAGATGGGTGAGGGTAGCTATTTGGAATAAAAAAGATTCCTTTGGAGGTTCAGTTTGCTTCAAAATGAGAAAAAAATCTCTGTGAGATTAAATACAAAAACAAATAAAGCAAATAAAAAATATGAGGGTTAAAAGACCAAAACAATAAAAACAATCTTTCCTAATCTACAAGCAGTACAATCAATAGCAACACACACAGCTTAGAGAAGATACATCACACGGGCACTCCATGATTCTCCTTTTGCATCTCTGCTCTCCTTGGATAACATGCTGCAGCTCTATGGGCACAGGGAAACTTCTGTCCTAGCACAAAGCACCAGCAGAAAGAATTAGTTACAAAACAAAGCTGCTAAGTGAGCAGTAACAAAATACAAGGCTAAAAAAATATTTCAGGGTAAATGACTATGAATAGTAGCTTACTTATTTCTTGTCTAAAACTCCTGTAGTCCCAGAGGACTTGAATGCAGCCTGAGATCTGATGTTTGAAGGAGTGCAGGGGAGGTCAAAGGAGTTCATTAAACCTCTGTGGGCCCACCCTAATGTTTACACTGCACCAGCAGGTAGGAACAGCTACAAAGAGCAGGAACTGTGAGCTAAGTGTGAGCAACAGCATGGGGAAGAGAAAAGGTGGATTTAATAAAGTGGGGTCACGTCACACACGTGAAATGCTTTGGAGGATTCAGCTCCACACTCCATCCACATGCTTGCTTGCTGATGTAATCTTCCTGGATTTCCAGAAGACATTTGATAAAGTTCCTTTGCCAACAGGCCTTTAAAGCCACTACCCTCGACACAGGATGCACAGGAGCAGGAGAGGGAGCAACTGGTAAGTTTTCCATGTGAAAGTTGCCCATCAGGAGGAGATTTAGGCCTTTGGTTATTACTATCTGTGAGTCCTTCAATAACACCCAAAGCTGCTGCTTCAGCACTGCTTGGTGGTCCTGAAGGGAGTAATGAGGTGAGATATTAGAGTTTGAGTAACTCAAACATGACCACATGGCAACCAGCAGACACCTGGCTCTTGGTTTCCTAGAAGACCAGAAGCAACAACCTCCATCTAACTGGTATTTGGAGTGAGAAGGTTACTGCCAGAGGCTGGAAAGAAAGTGAAACCTCTTCAGGACTCCCCAAAGCTGCCAGGTCAGACACAGCCAGGCACACCAGCACCACTGCTGGCTCCCCAGGGCCTGACCCCAAGGGCCAGAGCAGCTGGGCAGAGCCTGGAGTGGGAGAGACAAGCTCTAGTGGGGAAAGGCAGCCACAGCCTCACCCAAGGGACAGGCAGGAGGGAAGTCCCCCCCAATAAACACAGCCCCCAGGGAAAGGATGTGAAAGAACAGGAAGCTTCACACTCAGCAATGACTCACACACAAAATTACCCACCAGAAAAAGCTCTTTTCATTCTCATGTGAGCCCAACTTCCAATCACTGCCTCTGAGACAGCCAAAACACAACACTCAGGACCATCCTTTCCTCCTCTTTATTCACAAATCTTTAGGATGAGGAAAGGGCACCTGGGGAAAAAGCAGATTTGTATTTTCTTCTTCTTTTTTCTCAAAAAGAAATTCAAATGTCCTGGGAGAAGGGGAGAGGATCCAGGGAAAAAAAGATTTTCCAGATTCATATGAAAAGCACTCCAGTAGCATGAACACAATGATGAAAATAAAGATTTTAAAAAAAGTTTAACTGGCACTCTTTTGACTTAATGTATAAAAAAGAATTATCTTCTGCCTTCCTTCTTCTAGCCTTTCAGTTATTTATTTGCTTCTGTTCTGAAAGCATTTGCTTTGTTTTTCCACATTTCTTCCATTCTTCTGGTACTAGTGTGTCCTGGAAAGAAAAATAAAGAAATATTAACTCTTCCAGGCAACAGAGCACTTGCTTGTACAGCACAAGTGTCCCCAGACCCCTCATTCTCTCTCAAAAGCAGCTCGTTGGACAAACTTCCCCAAAGCAGCTTATTTGAGTGACAACCAATACTGCTCTAGAAAGGGCGATGGAATTCAAGGAGCATGGAAATGGGCAGAGAAAATGAAGATTAATTTCTGGTATAAAAGGGATAAATGTGCCTATTAAATTACAGAACTGAATAAAAAACCAACCAACCAAACAAAAAAAGCCCACAAAAAAACAGGCTGAAGGCAAAGCCTGCAAGTACCTTAACTTCTCATTTTAACAGGGCTGATCCATCTGCTGGCAATTGCTGGTCCATGTTAACACAGAGATCTTCATCTCCCCAGGAAGATCAGGCAGGGTTAGCACAGCAAACCCAACCTTTTGAGGTCCTTTTGCCTTCCATGATGCCACACAGGCACACATGGCATGACACTCTTAACTGACATAGCTGAGGCATCAGAAAACTCAGCAATGAGGAAAAAGGCTTGTGACTGCACATGGCAGCAAAACCTAAATTAGGGTTTGTGGATATTAAGTTATTTGCAACATCTCAGGGCCACAGACAGCTCCGAGAGCTGCAGCCCCTCTGCTCTGAGGCAAAGCTGAGTGAGTTGGGGATGCTCAGCCTGGAGGAGGCCCAAGGGAGGCCTCACTGTGGCCATGCAGGACTCAAAGGGGGTTTATGAACAGGAGAGGGATGTTTTATACAGGCAGATGAGGCAGTGGTTTTAAACTGAAAGAGGGCAGGTTTAGATTAGATGCTAGGAAGAATTTTTAAATTCAGTATGTGGTGAGGCACCGGCACAGGTTGCCCAGAGAAGCTGCTGTTGCCCCATGTCTGGAATTTGTTAAAGGCCAGGGTGGATGTGGCCCTGGATGTGGATGTGATCCACCCTGGCCAGGTGGATGTGGTCTAGTGAATGGTGTCCCTGCCTATGGCAGGGGGGTGGAACTAGAGGACCTTAAGGTCCCTTCCAACCCAAACCAGTCTGTGATTCCATGATCCTCTAGGATTATTTACAGCCCTTAAGGAATGAAGGAGTTAAAATACCAGGCTAATAAACAGGAAGCATGCAGGCTGTGGAGAACACACTCATGAGGCACTTGGTAACAGGCCACTAAAAAGCTGCAAACCATTGGCCCAAAGTGATGTCAAAGAGAAGCATCCAGGAGCCTGAACAGCAAACACAGCAGTCAAAAGGACAAGTGACAGCCAGCTCCAGTTCCTCTCCAGTAGCTTGCTGTAGCTTGTTCTGTGCTCAAATACCTCAAAACACTCCAGGGAGAGAAAAGACAGCAAAAGGGTGTTTTTCTGAGGGACATGATGCCAAATTTCCCACAGGTAATTTCCATGCAACCATCCTAGATGCTCCCTGATGTGCAGACAGGAGCACAGTGCACACCACTTGTGTGGCACAACCTCCCAGTGCTGGTTTTGATTTGCATCACAAAAACTGGGCCCCACTGAACTCCCCACGTGCCTGCAGCACTGACTATGGATGTGAGGGACAGCAGATGCTCAGATGTACCTGTGCAGCACATTGTACAGTGATTTGTGTCATCACAGGACTCATCCCACAAACTCTTCCTTTCCCCACAACAAACCAGTGCACTGAACAAAGAGTGAAGCCCCCATGCACGCACACTCAGAACTGGGTAGTCCTGCCCGCTACACCACAGTGCACACAGCAAGCTGAGACCTTACCTTTGGGAATGAAAGGAAACAAAGGGCTTTCTCCTGGCAAAGGGCAATGCAGACCCAGCACATGACTGCATGGAATGGAGGGGGCTGGGAGCTGCTGCTGCCTGAGCCATCATGACCAGTTCAGCCCAATGGGAGGGTGACCCGGGACTGGGTCGTGTTCTCAGCTGAGAAAGGTGGTGCTGACCTGGCTCTGCTGCACAGAGCTCTCACCACCCCAAATGAGGATGTAATTCAGCAGGCAGAGTGCCTGGCAGCTGCATAGCCAGAATACTGCAGATGGGGACAGGGAGTAGCAGCAGGGTGGGAATATCCCCAGTGTCAGCCACTTTCATCATGGTCTCCTCCAGCCAACATTGCTAATAGTTTATTTATAGGAGCAATAATATTGTTTTATTTCATCACCTGAGAGCTGCTTGATGCCCACAACAGCACATTTACACGTGCACATATCACCACACAGACTTCAGATAATTCAGGAAATCACACAAATGCAATTTAGTCTCAGAGAACGTCCTGCTAATCAGCCCAACCCAGCTGCAGCCAGGGCACCCAAGGACTGATTTAAAGCCCACTAAGCAATGTTGGGGGAAGCAGCTTCAGCTCACATATTTTTTGTCAAAGGAGTGAGTGATGAGGTGAAATGAAATAGGCAGCATGCCCAGGGAAAGGCAAAATCCAAGAAGGCCCTTACTTCCTGAAGAGCTGGTCACTAGCAAACCCCCTTTTACCGCAGCGTTCTATATTTTGCCAACCTACTGCTCTGCTCTGCAGCGATCCTGCCAAAGGAGAGAGGGAGAAAGGTTCAGAGAAGACAGGAAGGAAGAAAGCAGCCCTGTTCCAGGAACCAGACCCAGTGACAGAAATGCAAAAAGCAAAACCAGGCCTTCTGGTAACTTCTGTAACAAGATGGTTTACACAGACAGCCCCCTTCCCTCTCCTTCACACACCTGCTGTTGGCCTCCACAGCTTTGGCTCAAAGTGCAATCTGGTTAATTGTCACTGCACTTCAGCATCTGAGACAGGCAGGCACTGCCTTCACAAGAAGATGTCTTTTTGAACTTTAAAGTCATGTACAAAGGGTTTAACTTTAGCCTCAGAGAGGTTTTACTTTCAAATTTGCCATTGTAGTTGCAGCTTCGTGTCATTTACAGTGAAAAAGCACATGGACACCCCCTGCAGTGGTTTGAAGCAGGAACCAACCACCTGCATTTATGTGCTAACAGAAGCCCTGGTTGAGCCAAGACACTTAGAAATTTGCTTCATTGTATTATTTTCCCCCAAATCTGTATCCTAGGCAATCTGCACTTAATAACAATGTCTCATTACTCTTTCAATGAAAAAGGAAACATTATTAAGTGACACAACAGTCCTAGGGGCAACAAAATTCCCATAGGAAGTTATGCTAACACAATAAAATGCCAGTGGAGAGAGCTGAACATCTGAGGGAGCAAGGCTGAGAAAGCTGGGAGTGCAGTATGAAAATGGTTAATTACATTAATTATCCTCCTTGACAGAGCCATAAATGTAGAGATGTTTTAAAGAAAAGAAATCAATGTAACCCTCCTGAAAATTAAATTCTTATGGGTTTTTTTGCAGCATTTGTCCTGGTTTTCATAGAGTGTAATCAAAAAGGTAAGACCCCAGGGATATCTATGCAGGTAGGTATCCAATAGCTCAAAAAGGGGAAAGTAAGGAAAGCATAGGTGTGATGGCAAAGCAGGTCAGTAAATCATCTTCAAAGTCAAATGCTACATTAGTACAAAAGCTTAAGTTTCACATGGAAACTGTGTGTGGCAGAAGTGAAGGAGAGGGAATGGTGTGACCTCTAACCAAGGCACTGCACTGGCAGCTTGGGTCAGCAAACTGCTGGCTGCCCACGCCAGGGCAGTCACCAGACACTGTGTGGCAGAAGACACACGTGTGCAGAATGACTCCAATGCCAGAACAGAAAGGAATGCTGTATCCCTCACATCTAGCAGAATTTTCTCTGGGTTTGCTAGTGTTTGTTGCCTCTTGCCTGTTGCTGCACAGCTGATAAGCAGCTGCTTCCCTTTTGCCTACAATCACCCCTTAGCTAGAGGAACACAGCAGTAATTTACTTCCACCTTACCTTCCTCCTCTTAAAACCTTTATCACAAGCAGAGCTCCCAAATATTTGGGCCTCTTGTACATTTGTAGTGGCTTCCATAATCTAACACTACTCTAAGGGCTTCCTTCAGCACATGCCACATGGCCAATTCTCTCTGCAGGAGCTGCTCCCTGGGGACAGCCCCTCACTGCCCTGCTCAGATCAAGAGGCAGGGAAGTGGGGCTGAGCAGCCCAGCCCCACACACAGGGTCCAAGAGCCCAAAGCAGTGGTCACTGACACACAGCAGCACCCTGTGACCTCCTCCTCACTGATGTTAAAGCTCTGTCCCCCCCTTACCTCTTCACAGCTTTCTGAGCCAGCATCCTGTTGCCTGCCAGGAATGTGATGCCACCCAAAATGGCCAAGTACTTCAGAGTCTGGAACATGTTGAGCTGAGTCCAGTAGACATACATGAGTCCCAACATTGCTGGGGAAAAAAAAAGACAGCCCATGGCTAAAACTGCATTTCAAAGACCAATCATTTGTCATCCTCAGAACAACTGTACTGCCAGGCCTAAGCATTTGGTTCCTATCCCATCTCTGAAGCTCTGAATGGCAGCTCTAAAGACCACACATTATTGCCAGGGAATGAAGACATCTGGGTTCCCATTCTGGAGTGAAAATGTGACACTGACAGCTTGCAACCAACTCTCCTGTGGCAGAATTACGGACATATTATAGACATTAAGGGCTATTAAAAAGTGGAGGATACCCTGGATTTCAATAGGGGATATTAACCTCACACATCTGTAAGGGCTAACAGCTTTATAAAGCTTCCAAGTAACCTGACTTGGACTGAGAAACATAGTGACATTTGGAAATCAATTCAATGTTCTCCCAACCTGCTGTGTGTTTGAAATTCTACCAAGACAGTAAATAACTGTAAACACGGACACCGTAAAATGGATGGAAAAATTTGGTTCAGCCAAAGAACCAGAAGTGCTTTTATGGGAAGAGCTTTAAAGAAAAGATGTAGCCTTTCATTGTTGAGAGTCCTGCAGGTCTCAATCCCCACAGAACCTCCCCACTCTCAGAGGATAAACATGCAATAAAGTGTGACCTCTGGAAATAAGAAGTTCTATTAAGTACAGATAAATGGAGTGAGAGAGGGGCCTGGATAATGATGGCTGTTATAAGCTGATGGCCAAAACAGGTTTATCACCATATTAACAATCATGAAAAGCAGGAAGGCAGATGGAAACAAGAGAACAAGTGTTATGCTGTTATGTCATTAGAGTTAATAGACCACGAGCCCATTAACCACAGGCTCTCATCTCTAACTCCCAGGTGAGGAGGTCAAACACACAGAAAGCCTCTGACACTTACCAGCATGTCCCAAGTGAAAAACAATGGTGCTGGGAGCAAAGCTGAAGTTGGAGATGTTGGCACCTATCTTGATCCACTAAGAAGGAAAAGAAACAAAATTGGAGTTAAACAGCCTTGTAAACACAAACTTTTATTTTAAGCTTCAACATCTTTCAAGCCTGTTTAAGATTTTCAGTGAATCCAGTACTCTCTACAGAAGCCCTTGTTTACTACTGCAAGAGGAGACAGTAGTAATTTTGCTAAAGGCAGCATTGTTGAGCTCCTTCAGTGGAAATGTCTCCTGCTACTTCTGACTGCCCTAATGCAGTTCCTCAAATATCTTAAACAGATGAGAGAAGACTGCTCCAAATTTAAATAGTGAAAAAGAAATAGACATTGCTATTTCTACCCAGTTGAATTAATTTCCATTAAAAAAAAAAAAAAGAAAACAAAAAAACCCTAATGTTCTCATTTTGGACTCATCCAAAGAACACCTATAGATACAAGATGTTTGCTCATAGTAACACTTAGAGTTTTTGACTACAAAAGATAAAGGCATTAAGGGTGGAAAAGAGGAGCAGCAACAATGAGTTTTTTCATTAAAGTGTCATCAACTTGTATATTGTGAACTCCACAGACCAGAGGACATGACTGCCTGAATGCCAGCTTTCACTGAGACTGGCTAACGGGAAATTACTGCTGGAATCAGTTTCATCTTCCAAATAAGGAATAATTTAACCTGTCTCAGTGAGATTTTTATTGCATTAAGTTCAAAGCACTGACCTGATGATACAGTGAGTAGCAGGGGCTGTTTCAACTACAGACACTCAAATGTCCATAAATGGGAATTCAATCTGATAGGATTAAGTAACACAGATTTTGTGAAGGATTTATTACACGTGAGGCAGAATAATTGCCTTTTTCCTGTGGAAGCATAATGTTATGTAACTGAATCTGCCCACTGTTATTCACCATCCCCAGCTGAAGCACACTGAAGAAACTCATCCACCTACTTCAACTTGGCAGCACTGTTATTCTGCTGTGACTATAACCTCAAAAAACCAAACCAGACCAGTGCTCTGCACTGACATCTGCTACCTGTGACTCTAGCACTGCTGTGCCAGTCAAGATTAACCAAGAGTTTTAGCAAGAAGTTGAGCTGTCCAACCTCCTAAGTGACTCTGACTGGATGGGAAGAAGTGTTGTTCTTCTGTCACCCAGTTCACTCACCAAGATGAGCAGCAAGAGCAGTGGGGAGAGAACCAGTGCTGTGAAAGTGTTGGAGACCACTGTGGGAGGCCTCTTCTCAGGTTCCCTGAAGAGGTGCTGCAAACAAACAAAACCAACTCATGAGCAGGAGTGTTCCAACAGAGCAGTTCCTCTGCTCCCAAGCTGCAGTCCTAGTGCTGTTCTCAGAGGTTCCTCTGGGTGAGAGCCATTCTTCTCAAGGCAAAGACTGACTCTTTAAACACAGTGTCTATTCCAGGCTCTGCATGTTTGATTTCTTGCACAGTTAACTCTTCCTTGCACTCACAGAAGCACTTGTTAGCGTGACATCAGCCCAGATGGCTGGAATCAAACAGAGACCGTTCTGTGGTGCTTACCTGGCCAAATTTTCGTGTTTGAGTCTTTTCACTGACACCAGTTGTTCTCTCTTATAGCTAGAACACACAGCTTTTTTATTCATACACCAGAGAACTCCAACAAATTTCTCTCCATTAAGCAGTAACTCTGGTCTTCCTTTAATGACATTACTTACAAATAAATTATCATGAGAACATGTAACACTAAGCCCTCATCTTCACATATAATCTTGACTGTACCTGGATTTCAGGTTTGGGAACAAAGAGGTTCTTGGACTGGACTGTGGATGGTGCATCCTCTTCTGGGAATGTGATCACAACATCAGCCTGAAATGAAATTGTGCAGCTTCATGCATTTAGAGCTAAATGCATAAAACCTATTCCATTACTGTGCTCTATTTCCTTATTTGACAATCTACAATTTACATAATTTTTAAAGGAAATTGAGAAAGACACCATATTTTTTAAGAAGCCACCTCTCTGAAACAGGGGCAGTAATGTCATTCACCCATCATTAAGAATTGAACTTACTTCCAGCAGAGAAAGAACAGAGGTTAAACCTTGAGAGCATGCTGTGAAATTGCACCAAACCCATAAACCTTCTGAAGTTTCTGCATCGCTACATGATGAAAGTAATGTTTATTTCTGTCTTGCTTTGATGTTTATTTGAAACTTGCAAAGAACAGCAAACCTCAGAGCCCATAAATGGCCAGAAGGACTCTGGTTCACTAAAAAGAACAAAACATTTGAGCTTTTTGTTTCCAAGCCTGTACCATTCCCTCCTGCTAGACTGTCAGTAATGACAAAACCACATCAGCCCACTTCCAGCTACATACCACATTCCAAAGAATTGGATTTTCCAGAGTGGCATCTCCAATGATCAGGTAAAGAGTGTAGGTCCCAGAGGCAGAGTCAAATTCAGTCTTTCTTTCAGAGGTATCCAGTTCAAATTTGTACACATTCTTGCTGTCTGGCTCTGCAACAAACACCACCTCCTGGCCAGTCTTTTGGTTGTGAAGTCGAACAAAAGTCTACAAGGAAGATTGTAACATTCAAGGACTTTTCAGCCAGTGATTTACATTAAAAAAAAAAAAAATCAGAAGTGTGCTTTTACAGGGCAGGCTATGTGCACTCAATCTGTGGAGTTAAATACAATACAATACCAGAGCCAAGAGAGGTTTCATTTAACAGACAGACAAAACAAATGAAGTGAATCTCCCAGCTAGTGAGATCAGTGATCTTCACAGTACATGTCAGAAACATAAGGCTTCTCAAAACCTATCAAATCTTTTCAAGAGCAACTGTCACCTCAGATACTTCATGATGGAACATCTTGGTAACACAGCAATGACTAAAATTGTCCTAACCTGGTGAGGGATGAGTTCAGCTCCACTGTTCACATCTATCAGCTGGAAGGATAAAGCAAAGTTCTGATGGCTGTCAGCAGTGAATGAGCCCTTAGCTTTGGCTGGGTAAGCTACCCTAGGAGGGAAAAAAACCACACACAGAACTGAGGTGATCTTCCAAGAGAAGGCCTGGTGCTCAGAGAAACCAAGGCTCTAGTCTAGAGATCCAGGATCACACATCCCACGCTGTTTTACCTGGTTGTTTTTGGTGCAATGCTCTGATCTTTATCCACGGTAGAAAGATCTACATTAGTAATCCCCACTTCTGTGGAAACTTTTACTTTCAGCTGCAACAAAACACAACAGAAAATTCTTCAGAGCACTCTACATACACCAATTATGGTCAAGTTCACTGCAGATGTTTTAGCTCTTCAGTCCTTCTTCCCCAAAGAGGGTCTTACAACTAAGCCCAAGTCAGAGCCTGACCTGCACAGAAGGAGCTACAGCAATTTACCTTCTGGCAAAGCTCCAGCACCAGTCACCAACCCACCCCCTCCCTCCCTGCACAAGCTGCCAGCTCTGCAGACACCAGCTTCTCAGGCATGCTGGAATTAGCTGTCCTTGAGAGAGCTGTTTTGAATGAAACAGTCCAACTACCCAGATCCAA
Source organism: Hypocryptadius cinnamomeus (assembly GCA_013400635.1). Taxonomy (NCBI): domain Eukaryota; kingdom Metazoa; phylum Chordata; class Aves; order Passeriformes; family Zosteropidae; genus Hypocryptadius; species Hypocryptadius cinnamomeus. The sequence continues at coordinate 61,880 of VYZP01018079.1, read as the reverse complement.
CTAGTTTTCCTCTTGAACTAGCAGAAGCTAGCTATCAAAGATTACATCACATATGATACAACTTCACACTACCTGTGCATACATCCTTCTACTTTCTGGACAGCAATTTGAGACAAGAGGTCTCCAGACAGCAACAGTTCTGCCTCTGTTGGCTCCTAAAGCCCAACAGGTTTCTGTTGACTTTATTACCAGCAGGCAAATGCCAAAGCATTCCTGCAGACCTGCACTTTGTCCAGCAAGCTTTCCTGCAGAGTCACAGCATTCACCCCTCAGTGCAGGGCAGCCAATAGGGCCCTGCCATTTATCTCACTCCTCTGTGCTAAGTGCAATATAAACCCCAAACAGAGAAACGATTTCCTGCCCTTTCCCCAGCCCCAAACCACAACCCATTCAGGCACTGAGCCGAGTGGGTTTGACTGATTTCAATTCTTCTCTCAAACATAAGCAGTTACTGCAGTCTGTAGTTTTTAATTAGCACATTTGTTCTCACAGCTTACAAATGCTCCCCTAGAGAACTGAAGTTTCATTGCCAAGACATTTTTCATCTTATACTACAATTTGTTATTACAGGTTTGCTCATGTGAGCCAGCCCCACACCCTCAGCCTGAAAAATAACTCACAGAGAACCTGTAGGAAAAATATGTAAAAACACGAACTAAACTATTCAGGTCAGACTTCAAACACAATCATCTTGGCAGTTCCTTTACAACAAAAAGTGTAATTTAAGAGAGAGGCTACCCCCAAAAATGGATCCATTAACATGCAGATGATTCAGGCTAAGTTTAGCAAAGCCTTCATTTGTTCCAAGACGGGAGCAAAGAAAGATGGACTAAGAAATATTAATTTTTAAAAAGTTGTGTGGAGGCAACTCAGAGCTGCTGCACACAGCCCCTCCAACTGCACAGTACACAAACATCTCTCAAATATTTTAATGCCAGGAAATGCAGTCTCTGCCTGAGTAATAACCCACTGGTTTAGCTCATTACTGTCAAAACGATGGTGCATTAGGACAATTAATGCTAATAACAGTAAGGAAAAAAGCAGCTCCCCAGCAGTCCTCCCCCGTAACAATGTGTCTTATTAGCAGCAGTTCCCACAAAGCTGCTGGAACTAATACATTCCTGCTGGTGCCTCCCTGTGCCAGCCCCAGCTTAAGCAGGACAATCCAGCCCCTTCTGACACCCCTGAGTGCCATTACTGCTCCACTGACAGAGTCAATTTGATACTCAGAGTAAAGGTCAGCAGTTGTGTCTTCCTCCATTCTAAGCTAAATATGCTGGAAGACTTGAAATGCTAATTGTTTCCTTAAATAGGTGATTGAGGGCAAAAATTAACCCTGGGAATGGACCTCTTTGGAGAAGAGCATTCTCAGCTGTTGACACTGCGGTGACTACATGAAAAGTCAGAGAGGTCACATTCCTCTCACTGTAACAAACTTGAGGAAAGGAAAACTCCAAATGTTTATATAAAACTGCTCTTCAGAAAGGTGTGGTCTAAGAGCTTTTGCCACCAAAAAAGGGCTGTGTATGCACGAAAAGAAGACTTCATCTGCTTTGGTCACTGCTTCTCCACTACAAAATCTTCACCATCTACACAGTTTGGAAATGCCAAAAGACCCCCCTGACTCTCTTCTAGGGCTCTAGAGCTTATACAAACAGACAACAACAAATGCTCAGCTTCCACACAGCAGGCAATCCCCAGACAACTGACAGCCAAGCCTTGAGATTTATGGGCTTGACTCTGGAATGCTCGGAAGAACTAACACTTGGTAATCATTTCTGCATATCGACTTAGAGCTGCCATATAAACACTTGCACTGTTACCCTTTGTTCATATGCTGTCAGATCAGCATCTAAGTGATAACACAGGTTTGAAATTTACACAAATCCCTTTTGATCATGTATTAATCTGGTTACTGGCCATAATCCTGAGTCAAAATCCAATGCATTACAGAAAAGCATGTGATAAAAATTCCATATAACTGGCAACATCTTTCACAAGCATAAATAAAAAGCTGTTTCAGTGAAAAGGCACAGAATGAAAACACATCAAAGAGCACACCCACCTCTACTTTATTAGCAATAAATCTCTTATCTCCATCTACACTGATAGAGAAATCATAATATCCACTAGCAGGTTTCACATTCATGAAGTTCAGCTCAAAGAAATCTCTGTAACAAAACAACCCAAGGTGTTAAGAAGCCTCCAAATATGCTACATTAAACAGGTAAACAAACACAGCATAAAACTAACATTGCTAAGTGCAGTAGGAAAAGAATTCTTCAAAGCTGACCAAAGTCAAAAGAACATTGGAATTTCCCACTCCCAGTCAAAAGAAAAAACAACAGAAATTCACCATCACCACTAAATGTGATCAGTCACTCTACACTAACAAAACACAATCACAGCATTTTGAGCTTTCTATCACAAAAACATTTCTCTGGTGGAAAAACATTTACGGAAAACTAAGTCCAACATTGCTTAAATAACACCTATTTGTCTTAGTCTAAAAATAATCTTATTTTCTTACCCAGAGAGAGTAAATGGTAGCTGTTGAAGGACAGTGGCTTTGCTAGACACAGACTTGGCTTGGTCAAGCTTTACAGAAACTTGAGTCAGTAGCTGGGACATAACATTGGTCACTTGAAGCTATGAGAGAAAAAACAGCATTTCTGTGAGACTTGGCCCAGAAGGAATGCAGGAGCACAGACAACTCGGTACTCCTCTGTGTTACACACCCAGAGCTCTCCCCTGGTCAGCATCCCAGCCTCCCTTGTTCTTTCTAACACAACAGGGAAGGTGAAGGGCTGACTTCCACACCATGCCTTCTTGAGGCAGTGCCTGGTAAACAAAGTTCCCAAGAATCACTTCACAAAAGCACTACAATCTCAGACCTGCTAGAGCCTCAGCCACAGAGCTAAAAGTGAAAGACATCAGCTCACACTTTCAGTCAGCCAGAGCTACAACACCAGACTGAGCCAAGATCTGGGGCTAGGGCCTTACCCTGAGCAGGGGCTGGTGATGAGACACAGCTGCAGGCCCATCAGGGACAAGGATGATGGGCAAGTGGAAGCGGTTCTGGGATAGGGCACCTGCAGCACGAGCAACGCTGAAGGCCTCTGAGAGTGTCTCAAAGTTCTTCTTGCTAAAAATGGCATTCATCAGCTGGATAACCTGATCCTGAAAGAGGAAAAGCCAACCACATATAAGCACCAGCAGCTTCCCACAACATTGCAAACTGGCTGAGTATTATGTTATTAATGAAAACATCATTCATAAAAGACTGTTTAATTTTCCATTTGCTTTAAAAACAGTTCAAATTATGAGGCAACCCAAAAATTATCTACCTTTGGAATTTCATGTGCATTCTTATTCTTGGCTGGGAGACTCCAACCACAAGGGCTGGAACTGTCTCAAGAACTTGGAAAAGCAGAATATAGATCCACCTCTGCAAATGATGTGTTTCAGAGTAAAAAGATGTGATCAGCTCAACTACCCAATCTGCATGTGGTTGCAAAAAGACAATTTAGCTGCAAGAGCTGCACAACTGTCCTCATACATTGGAGCAGAACCAGGCTTGATGTCCTGGCTGGGAAGGCCATGGAACAAAGCACCCCAATGGCTCTGGAAGGAGCCAGTCTAAGCCCATGCAGGCTTATCCCCTTAGGCTCAGCAGTGTCCTCAGACTAAGAGGATTAGCTTTAAAGCAGTACCACCAGGAGCACTGAGCCAGCTCTGCCTTTGGGATGTGCCAAAGCTAATTTGTTCTCTCCAAAGCAGGAGTGGGACAGCATCCCCCCAGCTGGTTTTGCAGGCTGACTCAGTAGGGTTAGGGCATCTGCAACACTCTCTGAAGATTATTCATTACCCCTCATTATTCAGCTTCTTCCATCACTCCCTGCTAGCCTGGAAAACAGAGGGATTGGCTACCTGGGCTTTGATCCAAACCAAGGATTTCGGGCTAAATTCCAATGAGAATGAGTACAATCAAAGACAACCCCAAATACAGCAATAAGGATACAACTTAGTGACCTGCAATGAACACTTCTAAATGAAATTCACTGCACATTAAATTCTCACTCTTCTGCTTGTACCAGTGAGCACCAAACATCACAACTAGAGAAAGCATCCAGACAAATGCTACAGAACTCCTGCACAGTGCAAATCCTGCAGTGTTTTTCGTGTCTGTGGAGGGCATGGCATTGCTCCAGACCCTAATCAGTAACTGACACACTCATTGAACTTGTGGGGGAAAAAAAACAGGGAGTTCTTTTTTTCAAATACTACATGTTATTTTTTAAAGGCAGTTTTGTGGCATTCCAAAGGCACTCTCACCATTCATCAGAGATAAAGCCTCAAGCCCCAACAGCAGCACTTCTGACAGCACAATTCTGAAAAAAACTAAACAATTTCCCTTAATTGGTCTTTTTTTAAGGCATAATTTGGATGCTGACAGCTTGAATTGCACGTGGCAGAATCACCAGCTCAAAAATGACATCAAAATTACTTTGCATTAGTCTGTTTGGCAGCAGTGTGGAAAAGTGCCAGTTCTGAACTCAGATGTCTTACACTGGCTTCAGTCTTAACCCTGCCACTTTGGCTTGTGCTTTAGGGAGCTGCCATTCTCACTCCAAAGTACATCTAACTCCATTAACTTGTGGGGAAAAAAAAAAATTAAAAAAAAAATCAAGTGGATAGCTTGCAGTAATGATTTCTGGCTTAACCAAGATCAAAATAAATTTCCAGCAGTCTTTCATCTTAGACAACAAGTTTTTTCATCTGGATTCCTGCAGGCACAAGGTAATGTTGTCTCTCTTTTGGGCACCCCAAACTAGGGTGCCTGCATTTCCTCACAGACAAATAACATTTGCAAAACACCTTGAAATGCTGGAAAGTGCTGCAAGTGCCAAATTCCAGAACAAACTCTGAAACAAGGGTTTTTTTCAAAACCATGTCTCAATAAACAAAGAAAAACTAAGTTTCACTTGCAATTTCCTTCTGTACACTTGAAAAAGCAAAAAAACCAACAAATCCAGCCTGTGATCTTTAAGTTAGAATTTCCTCTTAGATTCTGTTTCCTAGCATTCCCTCCACAATGTCCCTTTTCACTGGGTGTGCTCAATACTTTTCCCAGTAGAAATTCTACCCAGTTACACCAGGCTTTGGCACTGCACCACAGGGACTGAGCAGATCCTTTCTGGGAGCTGGAGTGTGCAAGGAAAGAAAGGGCAGGTACAGACCTCCTTTATTGCTGGCTCTGTACCCACATGGTCTGACAGCTTATAGGCAGCAGCAACAAACAGGGCAGTAGTCTCAATTCCTTCTTCAAACTGCAGGTAAACTCCACCCAGGTCATCCAAGCGAGCAACAAGATCCTGACAGAAAGAGTTATTAAAATTTAAACTGCATTCTAGAGGATCCACAGAAGTTAACTCTGCTGTTAGGTCTTTAATTAAGAATTATCTGTATGGGATCAATGATATATTTTGTAATAGTTATTTAGAAACAGGAAGAAAGCAAATCCTCCAGCCTTTAATGGATTTAATTATATGTAAATGTCAGGATTTTCTATTTTTCAGTCCACTGTGAAACAGATAGAAGTCCAAGGAATTATCTACTTGAAAGCTAAGCCACATCATGCAAGCAATTAGCCAGGCTGGTTTTTCACATTAATACATCTTTTAGTTCTAAAGCAATCTAGCAAATTTCTGAGTAATTAGAGAGCACAGTATGTTCCTACCTCAATCTCCTCAACAATGCTACTCAGATCTGCCTGCTGGGACAGGTAAGATGCCGTCTCCAAAGCCTGGATGGTTCTTCAACAAGAACAAACAAAACCAAACAAGTGTGTGATTATTCCTTCCTTAAAAGCCAAACATCATTTAAATCAAGGCAATTGCATTTTCTATTCTGAATGAAGTGTAAAACAGCTGTTCCTGCCTTCAGTTCACTCAAGAGAATGAATCTGAAGTGATTTAGTGTGAACTTAGCGTTCATTACAGAATGTCACTTCAGCTGCATCAGCACTGCAAGGAACCCACAGACTCAAAGGCAGAGCAGAGAACAAACTGATCCCTGCAGAGCACAGATCCCAGACTCGCTACTGAGGCTTCCAGGAACCCACTTTTTTAGTCAACAAAGCAAGTTTCAAAGTTTCCCTTTCTTCCCCAGCCTTTAATGGACATTCTGTTCTCGTGTTTCACAGTGAAACAAATTTTTTTGGTGATAAATGGCAAGATTCTTTCAGCTTACTGCCACATATCATCCAGCTCACAGTGCAGGCTACAAACTACAAACAGGGCTGAGAAAGAGCATTAAGTCTGCTGCAACCATAAATGACACAGAATCATGGTTGGGTATAAAGTAAAAATTCTGTTGTCAATCCTTTTAAGAGGAGGCTTTTTTGGGATACCATCCCTTTACTGACCATTATCCTTGAACTAAATTGAATATATAAGTTCATTTACAAAATCATACAAAAATAGCCCCAAAACATATATTTCCTTCCCCTGAGGAACAACAATGAACTGGACAAATACACCAAATGAAAACACAGCACCTACTCTACCACACCTACACCCCAAATATTAAGCAGTAAAATAGTCCCTAATTCAAACCCCAGCAGCCTGGAGAGTGAACACACAAACCCCTCCTGTGTGAGACTCACGCCAGCACGCTCTCCTCCTTGCTGAGCCGAGCAGTGAGAGCACTCAGGGCTTCCTGGGATGCCAAAGGAAGGCCAAAGCCACTCAGGGCACCAACAGCATGGAAGATCTGGGTGACTGAGGAATCCTCACTGACAGCTGCCAGCAGCAGCTCCCTGGTCTCATTTGAAATGGTGACCTGAGGAAGAGCACAGGGAACACTGATTCACACTTGAAAAGATATGGCCTTCAAATCACCACTGATTCCCTCCTGGAGCAGCACTCGATTGGTGAACTTCTATAAGCTTCTGGGAAAAATCCTTTTATCATTCATTACTTTTTAGTTTAATTGATTAAATCCTTAAGTTTTGCTGTCAACCATCAGGTCAGGATAATCCATTCAGATGTATCCTGGTAACCAGCTACTGCTTTTCATGTGGCATCACCTCATTGTGTAAAAGCCAGGGGTAGAGGACAGACAGGGCTTGGGTGACCCACCCCAGCTCAGCAAGGGTGCTCTGCATCTGCATCCAGCAGTGTCCCAACACCCAAACACTCTGTCACCCACATAAAGAGCTTCTAATTGACACAGTCCTGAGAATTCTAACAAAATGTGCTGCCTTTTTTCTTAGCCATCAGTGTTTAATCACAAAACATCCCCTCAGAATTACTCTGGACTAAATACTTGTGTTAGATATTTATACTTTGCCTTGTGCAGAGCACAGCCAAACATTTATTTACCTAAGAGAACAATCCACTAAAAGAAAGTAAAACTTATCCATAAAATAAACCCAAGAAAAAAATCAAGGAAAGTATTTCCTTGGTGGTATCTGCCTGCAGAACTCAGGGCTCCACACTCACCTCACAGCCTGACAGGACCTGCATGGACTGGGCAGCATAAAAGAGGGATTCAACACTGCTGGAGTCCACATGAGATTTGATGAACTTGCATGCAGCCTGTGGAGAAACAAAGTTAAACCACTGAGAGGAGATTTAAATGATACTCTAAGACAATTTCATGGACACTGTGCATTTTCATATCCCCCAGATCCCACTCTGCCAAGTACTGCACAGAAACAAGGGTGGTTCTGCAACCATAATTCAAACCTAAATTGAGTATAATTAGAAAGCCTATCAAAATTAAAGTCTAACAGGTGTATTTAGTAGGGAAAATCTTCCAGGATAGAGAACAGATGAACAGAAATTCTGTAGGTGAGCTTCCTTTCCAGATGCATATCACACCATCATTAATGGATACAAATACAGAATTTGAAAGAGTGCAGAGAGAAAAGTGGAGCAAGCAGGAACAGCATAAAGGTAAGCAATGCTTGTTAATTTGTGTTAACTGACAGCTGGATAGATGGATCACTGGGATGCATTTTAACCAGAAAATAACCACAAACTTAACTGCTCCTGAATTCAGTACTTGAACTGAAACAAACTAATGGGAACTCTGTTTAACAGTACAGTGCACCAAACGTGCCACAGGCAGGGAACTTATTCACAAGGCAGTTAAACAAATTGATATCCACAGTGACATCACAAGGGGCCGTGGAGGAGCGAGCCCTGAAGGCACCATTCACAGGCAGTGAGTGTAGGAGAGCCAGGGCCGCGTTACTGCCCGCACAAAGATGCAATTTATCCAAATAACACACGACAGTCGCCAATTACCACTGATACGCCGGTGCTTACTGAAGATATAACGCTTTTGTAAACGTTTTACATTTCCCACACGGCCCTGTCCAAGCAGAGTTCTCCCTATAAACTCATATTATATTAATAATTCGCCATTCATTGCTATGCAGCAGCCCCTCACACAGCAAAGCGTCCCCGGGCAGCGACAGCCGGGCCCTCCCCGGCTCACCTTTTCGTCCGCCACCCTCACCCCGAGGCTGCTGAGCCCCACGATGGAGTAGTAGGCGGCCCGCACGTCCGTGAAGGGCCGCTCCAGCACCGCCCGCAGCCGCGCCAGGTCGCGGGCAGCGAGACGATGGCTAGGGACAAGGGCCTGGGCACCGGCGAGGAGAAGCAGGAAGCTGAGCGCCGCCTCCAGACGCAGCCTCGGGCCTGCGGAGAGATAAACGCGTTACCCCGCGTCCCCTCATCCCCGCGGTACCGACACCGGCCCTGCCCTGCCGCCGTCGCCTCACCCGGCGCCGCCATGATGCCGCCCCTCCCGCGCCACGGCGCCGCTTCCGCCCCACGCCCCGCCCCACCCCGGAACGCGCCATCATGTCATGGGGGGATGAGAGGGACGGTGTATTATGCGAGAGTCCCTCAGTTCTACTGATGCCCGCTACGACAACCGATAAACTGTGAACGAGGGTGAAGCGAGCCGGGAGAGTGA
>VYZP01018079.1:27491-52592 GCA_013400635.1 Hypocryptadius cinnamomeus | reverse complement strand
CAGGCTCCCCAGGGAATGGTCCCAGCCCAGCCTGGCAGAGCTCCAGGCCATGGGGACACCGCTCCCCAGCACAGGGTGGGGTTGTTGGGGTGTCTGTGCAGGGCCAAGAGTTGGACTCCGTGATCCTCATGGGTCCCTTCCAACTCACAATATTCTAATCTATGTTCTGTTCTAATTCTGTGATTCCAGTCTATTGTTTTAAGGAAAAGAGGAATGGGCTGTCTGGCTGAGAGCTGCCAGGAGTGAAGTCAGGGAACTGAACAGTAACTGAAGAAAAGGTAATTTTGGAAGTGGGAGATCACAGCCACTGACTCATTGACCACTGGCTCCAAACAGACCCCAGACTCAAATGGAGGGAACGCTCTGCCTGTGGACTAATTAGCATGAGACACGAGAGATTTAACTAGGGGATTGAGTGCTAATTAACAAAAACTTCTGTAATTTGCAACCAATAAATGCTAATAGCTTTGCTAAAATGTATAAATAATATAAAGTCTGGATGAGTGGGGAGCCAGCCTTTTGTGCATTATCATCCAGCTCCCTACTTTGTGCAAATTAGGAAAAAAACCCAAAATACCTCCCCTTGGTGTGTGAATTGGTGCTGCACACTGGGGAACCAGCCCATGCATGGGACAACAATCCTGTGCCTTCAGGCCATGTAGTGCTGAATCTTGTTTTCCATCTGTTCATTTCTTCTCACTTGTTTTTCCTTAAGTACCAAATAAAAAGAGACAAAAAACCAAGTATAATGTTAAGCCCCAGCTCTGCTGGGCACAACCCAAACCTCTCGTTTCACCAAGCTGGATTTCCTGTGGGAATAAATAGCTGTGATTATTTCAAGTGGCTCTTGGGAATGGCCATGGCCAGGATATCAGGGTCCTGGAGTTCCTTCAACAAAGCAATGTACAAGTCAAGGTGCAAAATGGCTTTTTCCTGTGAGCCCCTGGGGATGGGCAGATGGGCCCCCCTGTCCCTGTCCTCACAGGGGACACAGCAAGCCATGGGTGACAGACACCCATCCCACTGCTCACTGTCCTCCTGGAAGGCCCCAAAATTTGGGGAAAAGGCCTGTGATTCCTCCTGCAGAGGGCACTGGGAACTTGTTCTTTCTAGGAAAGATCCCCTGGAGCTGGTGCAGCTTCCACTTGCACACCCACTCTGCTTCCTCTGCTCACCCTGGAGCTGGGGACANCCCCCCTGTCCCTGTCCTCACAGGGGACACAGCAAGCCATGGGTGACAGACACCCATCCCACTGCTCACTGTCCTCCTGGAAGGCCCCAAAATTTGGGGAAAAGGCCTGTGATTCCTCCTGCAGAGGGCACTGGGAACTTGTTCTTTCTAGGAAAGATCCCCTGGAGCTGGTGCAGCTTCCACTTGCACACCCACTCTGCTTCCTCTGCTCACCCTGGAGCTGGGGACACTTGGTGTGACATGGATAGGGCTCCTGGGGGAAAGCCAGGAACCATGGAGCTGCTTAATGTGGAAAAGTCACTGCTGAGAAATCAGCCTGCTCTGCCCCTGCTTCTCCCTCTGTGCCAGAGTGATGATGAGATGGCAGCTCTGGAAGGGCTCCCTGGTAGTTTTTAAAGCCCAGCCAAGGTGTGCTGCCCGCAGGTTGGTTTCCACAGTGCTGAACCACCAATCTCACCTCAATCCCCCAATGATTGAGCCTGAACATGTCTGAGACAACAGGAGATGCTCACAGCTTTGAGCATGTGCCATGCAGAGGATGCTCCCTTGCACTGGGTTACTCCTGTTCTGGTCTCCCTTGGGAGATGTAGCTCCTCTGAAGTGCAAAATCCTGTCAGCATTCCTGGGGCAAGGAAGAAAATGTCCTGCATAGGTGTGCCTGATTTTACTGTTTTGTCTGAGAAAATGTTTTTGCTTTGCCAGGTTGGGTTTGTCTCACCTCACATTTTGCAGTAACCAAATGTCACATTTTGGCTGTCTGAGATGGCATTTCCTATTCCATTGCCCTTCCTGGTGAGAAACTGGGCTGAGGGGAAGATGATTTGCCCAGAACTGGAGCAAAGCCAAACTAAGATGAACTCAAAACCCTTTGTAAGATGGTATTTCTCTTCTATTCAAGCTATCAGGTGAGTCTTTGACCTCACCCTATTCTAGTCCATATCAGGAAATGGCCACCCAATCCCTAGGGATGCTGGGACCCCTCTGGGAGGCTGCAGGGTGGCTGACCCCACCACTGCCCCAGGGGAAGGATCCTGAGGGAGCCTGGCTGGCTGCAGTGCCTTCTCCCAGGATTAAAACACTCCACATGCACCAGCCCAGCCTCAAGAGGAGGCTGGAGACTCTCAGCCAAATTCTTCTGCTATGACAGATGGAAATGGGACATTTCCTTTCTTTTTTTTTTTTTTTTTGAGATGAGAGGGAAAAAAGCTAAAGGCCATTTGTGCAATTAAGAGCCTTAAATGTGGATTTTATTTCGATGTAATGGGATGGTTATTGCATATAAAAGGAGATCCAGATGGTTGTTAAAACCACATTTACAAAGTCCTAATAACTGTGAATTTGACCTGCAGCCCATCAAGAGCTGCAATCCCTCATTATAAAATAGCTTGGGAGTGTCACCCCCAGATCCTCTGGCTGGTCCTTGCTGGGACCTTTGGACACAGCAGCACTCACTGATCAGGGCAGGATTTGCCCTCGTGGCACAGCCCTGCAGCCTCAGGGTGTCTTGCCTGTCTCTGCTTGAGCTTCAGTTGGTTGATGGTGGTGACAAGGACAGAGGCATGAGGAGATGGAATACATCTGCCAGCTTGGGGAGGAGGGCCAGGGCCCCTCTGTGGGGTGCAGGGCAGTGCAAAGTCTCTGCACACCCAGGGCAGAGCTCTCCTCTGCTGCTCCACCTGGTGCTAGGGGGCTTGGGGGGGAGCAGTGAGGGTGAAGGATGGAGAGTGGAGAATGGTGGGTGGAATGTGGAGGGTAGAAGATGGAGGATGGAAGGTGGAGGATGGAAAGTTGAGGCTGGAGCGTGTGGAACAGGTGGAAGGTGGAGCATAGAGGAGGACTGGGAAGAAGCTGGGGTATGACTCCTTCTCCCCCTGTGGGAACCTTGTTTAAACTTGTGCAGGCAGGGAAGGAACGGGGTGAATCTGTGGAGGGAGGTGCAGCTCTCACCCCCCAGTGCCTCCCAACACCTGCTGCACACAATGCACAGGGACCAGGCAGCTCCTTCCCTGCAGCAGCCCTTGCACAGCACCAGCTTCTGCAGCACCTCTGGGCTGCATCTGGCCCCTGTGCATTCAAGAGGAGCCCAGGACAAGCAGGGGAGTGAGCCCCCAGACCTGAGGGCTGGGCTGTGCCATCCCTCCCCCCAGCTCTGCCTGCCAGCAGCGCAGCCAGCCTTCCTTCTTTGGTAAAGATTCCAACAATTCCCTTTTTAGGCTTAATACCACCAGTGCTGGGAAGGAACAGGAGCCTGTTCCCCAGGCCAGCTTTGGGTGGAGGGGCTGTCTGCAGGGAAGCAGTCCCTGCTCTAAATGCCTGCAAAGGGCTTTCCAAGACAGCCCTTCTGTGCCTGGCAGCTCCTGCCCCACTGCAGAGGCACCCCTGGTCCCTACTCAGCTGATCAGCTGCCCAACCTGCCTTCCCAGGACCACACCTCACCCAGCCAGCACGAAGGTATTGTGCTGGCAGGAGTCTGCTTTCCTTATTATTACCCCTGGAAAGCTCTCACTGATGAATCCCAGCTGGGAGACTTTTTTTTTTCCTAGGTCTTATTAAATTGTTGATATGGATTTCTCTGCAGAGCCATTCATCCTCCCCTTCCCATCCCACTCTGTGCCCCACCAAGATCCCCCTGCCAGGCTGCCTGGATCCAAACCCATCCCATCCCCTGGGAGCACTGGCTGCTGCAGAGCTCTCCCAGTTAGCCCAGTCCCTCCAGGAGCAGGCAGCTGGCAGAGCTGGGGCTGGCAGTGCCTCCAACATTCCATACCATCCTGACAGCATTCCCAGGAAACTGCCTCCATGTGAGCCCCTGCAGCATCATCTCCTGTTGGCAAAGGGATTTACTGATCTCCTCTGCTCTGTGCCACCCCAGTGATGAGACCTGTATCCCAGCACTGCCCAGCCCTGGACAGCAGGATGGATGGGAGCTGGGAGTGGGATAGGAACTCATGAGAGGCTCCTACAGATGGGTTTGTTTGCATCATTCCCATTGAACATGAACTCTCCTGTTTTCTTGGGATGATGTCAGATCTGGGCTCCTTGGCTGGATTCCTTCTGCAGGAGGGAACACCCACAACTCCCAGTGTTGCTTCCTCTGAGGATGTGCAAGCAGCCCAAAATAGCGCCCCTGATGTGGGGAATATTTGCCCACCTTCCCTCCACATCCCATGGGAGCATTGGCAGGGCAGGGTTATGGGCACTGTTGGAAACTCATCCCAGCAAAACTCTCCCTAGATGTGCTGGAAATGCAGAGGTTTTGGAGCTGGAAACTCTCTAAGAGGGGCTGGGGTTTGTTCTGGATCCACTGAAACTCTGGGAGCAGCAGCTGCCAAGATACAGCAGAGCACTGAGTTCCTGCCAGGGCCATGGGTACCACGGCTGAGCAGCTCCAGGATTCCCTCCATCCTCCACACTGCTGGAGACAAGGAGTGTAAGAGATATCCCCTGCTCCTGGAGCACTTCTAAGTGATGAAATCTCCAAGGGTAGGATACTCTGGCACATCTGTTTTCAAAAGCCTTTTAGAAAGCTCTGCTTGGCAAGCAAGGTGAACAGGGATGGTTCAGCGTGGGCTCTGTGTCCAAGGTGCTGCTGTATCACTGGGGGTGAGGCTTGTCAGCCTGGGGAATAGCAGGACATCACCAGGATGGGGCTGGAACCATCAGCATGGAGAAGCCTGGAAATGTGGGATATTTGAGCTTGAGGTCCTCTCTCTGTTGGGGAGGAGAATAAAGTTATCACTCTCCCTTGCACTGCCTCCTGCAATGGGTGGGCAGGTTCTTCCCGGTGTCCTCCTGATGGCCTCAGAGCAGGGACACAGGCAAGTCACCAGCAAAGCCTTGGTGGTGACACAAAGGTAGCAGCCAGCTAGGGAAAGGATAGGATGCTGTGCTCCCAGGGCTGAGTGACTGGAAAAGACCCTTTCCATGGCTTTTGTCAGTGTGTGAGTGTGGGTGGATGCTCCTGATGGGCATGGGGCTGGCACAAAACCCCTCCATGTGGTAGAAATCCCAGCTTGGCTGATAATATTTCCCTTCTGCTCCAGCTTTGCTCAAGTCCCTAACTAAGAAAAAAGACCTAGGGAGCACTCAGAAAAACTGTTACAAATAATTTAGAATAAATCTAACCAAATAGATGCAGAGAAATTGAAGAAATACATCCTGGCTGCACAAGTCCCAGCCTCCAGTGCTGCTGGGACTGGAGTCCAGTCCAAGTCCCTGCCTGTGCTGGTGCTGCTGGCATGGCAGCCAAGGCTGTGGCACAGAGATCCCAAAATTTCTGAGCCCAGGTAGGAACAGTCACCCAGAGGTTTCTTCCTCTCCTGGCTGGATGAGGCTGTCCCTGCCCTCCAGCTGCCTGCAGGCAGGGAATCAACAAGTATTTCTTCGCACCAGACCCATGCAGAGACAGCACTGAATTTCTCAAAAGGACCTTAGGATTGGGATCCTGCTGAAGGAGATGGATAGTTTGGGGCTGGAGCAGCAGCAGGGGTGTAAGTCAGCGTGGCTGCCATGAGCTGTGCCCGGTTTCACAGCCCGACTTGGCCCTGCTGGAATGGAGCTGGCTGATGGGTTCTTCTGCTCCCTCCCACCCCACTGTCCGCGGGGACACGCTGCTCCTGCCCTCCAGCCGGCAGGAAGAAACCGGTTCCTGACTGTTTCAGCAACTGCAAGTATTAGGTTCAGTTTTCTTTGATTCCCCGTGTTTGGTTTGCTCTCCTACTTCATAAATATTCAACCACCAGATGCTTGAAAAAGCGCCTGCGAATTCCCCCGCGCGTCGGTGGGAGCGGCGCCCGCGGTCCCTGGCCGCATCCTGCCGAGCTCCATCCCACCCTGTGCCGTGGATGAGGCACAGGACACGGCCAGGGCCAAAGCCGGCAGCTCGTAAACAAGCGCGGTGCCGAAACGCTCCCCAGCCTGCGGGTACCCGGCGGGGATGAGAAACAGCTTGAGGGGCTGCAGGCTGGGAGCTCGATGCCCTGAACCGCAGGGATGGCTCTGGAGGGACATTCCCAGAGAGCAGCGGCTCCCGGGACATCCAGGTTTCATCCAGGTTTCATCCAGGTTTCATCCAGGTTTCATCCAGGTTTTGTGGGTGCTTGCTCCCCCGAGTGCACTGCCTGCTCCCTCTGTCTGCTGTCCAAGAGTGGAGTCCAAAGGCTTCTCAGAGTCCAGGGGGGATGGAGTTACAGGGAGACATTTTGCACGGGAGATTGATGGTTTCCTGCTCCCTTTCCCCCACGGACAGGGGCAGCATCACCCACCTCATGTGCCCACTCGACTTGTCACCAGCTGGGGACACACCTGCACCACCAGCACCGAGTCTGCAAAGCTCAGGGGGGCTGAGCACCCTCACTGATGGCTTAGCCAGAGTTGAAGGGACCATAGGGAGAGAAAAACAGGGGAAAAAATGAAACCCCAACCCCTTGCATTATAAAGAGTTCCCTGTTCAGCAGGGCAGTGCCCTGGGGACATCAGCACCAAGGTTGGGGGGCAGCTTCAGAGCAATAGGTGTCAGGAGGGTGCAGGGCTGGGGAGGGGGAGCACAGCAGCCCTCCCCAAGCTGCCCCAGTGCCTGGGCAATCCTACAAACCCCAGCTCCCGCTTAGTATTCCCTTTTCTTGCCAAAATCACTCCGGAGCATGTCAGCATGCTGTCATGTAAGGAATCTCATTTTGGAGAGGCTTTTTCTCTCTCATTTTGCCTTCGATACAAACCAGACACAGGCTCACTTTATTGGGTGTGAGGGCAGGGCTGCCCACATCCGGCCTTCCTCCACTCCCTCCCCAAAACCCTGCTGGAGTGGGGCTGGAGGACTCACACTGTTTGCATGGGATACTTTTTGCTGTGCGTGCCGGGACCTTCTGCACAGATGTGCTCGTGTGCAGGACCCCCTTGCTGTGCTGTGGAAGCCCTGCATGGAAGCCATGGGAGAAGGAGCCAAACTGCTCCATGAGGTGGCTTTGGGGCTGCTCAGGTGCTGCATGCTGAGCCCTGGCGTCAGGCAAACCTTGGATGTGTGGGATGCAGCATTTCCCTCTGCTGCATTGTTATTCTGAGGACTGACAGCCAATTCCCAGAAGGGCAGTGCCCCCTGCAAAGCCCCAGGAGGTACTTGTTCCCTCCTCTTCTAACTCCCATCACCCAAACCCCTCAGTGAGGCCACACTCTCTGCACATTCCTTCCCCTCTTATTCCAGGTGACTGCACAGACCCCAGAGCCCCTTACCTGCCTGACCCCAGGGCTCAGCTCCAGTGCTCTGGGATGGATAGTGATGGACAAGTCCTGGCCTGGATCCCCCATGCCCCTCTCAGCCCCCCTCATCAAAACAGGACTTTCCCTTCTCTGAATAACTCCCTGTGACTCTGGCTGCCTGGGGAGGCAGGGAGCAGCTCCCCTTGACCCTGCATGCAGAGCAGTGGTGATCAGCAAGGTAATTAATTGGTTTGGGTTGTATTTATGCCTGCTTTGCACACCCAATGTCATTCTTCCTTTCCAAGAGCTTTGGCCTGGGAAGCAAGAATAATCTGCTTAGGTCAGTGAAGAATGAAAACCCTCTGTCCACCTGCAGTCCTGCACAGGGGGTTTTGGAGCTGGGGGCTCCAGCCAGATGTGCAGAATTTGCCTAAAAAGGGCTGTGAGAGCCAGCCAACTGTGATGCCCCTGCAAGACTGGCACAGTGCTGAGGGGCTCCAATTCCAGCTGTCTGTTTCACCCAGGGAAAGCTGCCCTGCTGCCATGAGGGAGCTGGGGCTTCCCAAGAGAGCTCCATGGCTGAGCCAAGGGTGCTGAAATCAAATGGGGGTTTTGCAAGGCTGCTCCCAGAACGTGCCTGAGTCCTCTTCCAGTCCTGCTTCAGTGTCCAGCACCAGCTGGGGCTGGGGGTTCTGTCCCCATCACTGTGTGGGACCAGAGAGGTTCTGTCCCCCATCACTGTGTGGGACTTGCCACTAGTGTATGGCGAGTCCACAAAGACCTTGAGCGTGGTTCAAGAAGCACTTGGACAATGCTCTGAGGTACGTGGTGTGATTTTTGGGGTTGTCCTGTGCAGGGCCAGGAGCTGGGCTCTACCATCCTTGTGGGTCTGTTCCAGCTCAGGATATCCCATAATTCTATGATGCTTGTCTCCAATTTTACCTGCAGTAACCTGGGAGCAGCTTTTGCCTGTTCTAAGTTTACAGATAATTTTTTACAATATATTGCAGTCTGCATCGTGCAAGACAGATGTGTTGGAGAGCATTTTGGGTGCAAAGGCTGCTGTACCCAGTGAAGTATCCTGCCAGCAATGCCATATTTAGACCTGATCCCTGCTGGGTCTGCTCCTGAATGCCCCCTGGACTAACAGGGGGCTGAGGCAGCATATCCTCTCTGCACAACATCCAGCACCTCTGCTCCCTCCTGCACTCCTGCACCAGCCCAGCCATCCCTGACCTCACCTTTCCCCATCTGGAGCACTAGCCAAAGGTGTCCTGAGCAGGTTCTGCATCCCAGGGAGAGAACAGCCCCCTTTCCAAGGATTCCTGGCCCATATGGAGCACAGCTTTGCGAAGGCACAATAATTTGTTCAAGAGTTCACTGAAGTTTAAAATGAGTTTGTCTCAGACGCACCCTCTGTGATGCTTTTCCATCCTAACTCACATCAAATCATCACTGGACATTTATTGTTTCTGGGCATGCTCCAGTTCCTCCAGGAGGCAGCAATAAGAGGGGCCCTCACCTCCTTTTTCTCCTGCCATCCCCAGGCTCAGTCCCAGCCCCCCTCATTTTCCATCCCTCAAAGCCTCCAAACTCAACACCCCCAAAACCCCCAACGCCCCCAGCGAGGAGCTGGGCTGGATCATGTCCCAGAAGGATGAGGGCTCTCCATGCAGCTGGAGCAACCAGTCCAGACCGTGGAGCTCAGCCTGGGTGGTGGCAGCAAGAGGGTGAGCAGCGTGGAAGGGCTGGCTGGGAGCAGAGCATTGCAGTGTGGGAGACAGAGGAGGTGAGGAGGTGCAGGAGAACGCCAGGATCCCCCCTGACCGGTGGTTGATGCTCCCTGCTGCAATTCAAAAGCTGCTGCAGCCTCAGGATAGGGTTTCCAGTACAAACACTTGGAGGTTTTCTCTCCAAGTTTGTGTTCCAAGACTAATTTCTCAATATTCGTTTAGGGAGTCTGCCTTTCTGTGGGTGTAAATCTGTGTACCTCCACCACCTCAGAGAGGCCCATGCTGATTGATATCAGCTGAGATGCTGACCCCAAATTTGCAGTTTGCACAAATGTTCCTGCCAATAAAACTGTTATTTAAAGTATTCAGAGAAAGTGAACCCAGGAGGCATGTGAACATGGTCCAAACAAATCTAATTAAAGCTTTCATCCAGAAAATTCTTCCTTACTATAGAACAAAAATCCACACATTAATACTTGTCCTCACTTCACTGGGGCTAAAAAACTCAGTTTGGAAGCCTAGAATAAATGAAATTTGTCCTGGGCTGAGCACTCACAAACCCTGCTGGCTCCAGGACACTTCAGAGCTCCCCTTTGGTCTCCTCCTGCATCCCCATCCTTACAGAACTTTCTGGATGGCTCTTAGCTTTGTGGAGAAGCTTGTTGCTTGATTCAGACAGTCCAGCTGGGCTGCACTGGAGCAAGCAGCCACATTCTGCTGCACGTGCTGGGGAAGCAGCTAAGGAAACATCCTGCCAGGGGCTGATGGGAGCCAGGGATCACAGAGGTACCAGCACCAGAGGAACCACCAGCTTGCAGAAACCTTGTGGAGCTGATCCAGATGTTGCATCCTGGCTGTTCCAGTGGCTGGGGTGCTGGCTTTGGGCAGGTCATGTCTTATTTTCATCTGCACAAAGGATCACAGTAAAGCCACCCAGGAGCAGCAGCTGATCCAGTCCTTGCAGCAGCATTTTGGAGGGCTCTGTGCTATCCACACACTCCCCAGTAAACTGATTTTCCCATGGGATACAGGCAGGGCTCTTTTCCAAGGGCATGCCTCCCAGGAATTATGGGAACACTGTTCTGGTGCCTCTGATGGCTCCAAGTGGGAGCCAAGGACCAGCTCTGCAGGACACGTGTCTGACCCTCTGAAGTTCAAAGACTACAGACACATAATCCATTGCTGGTCTGGTCTCTTCCCATTTTCTCTTCTTTCTCCCCCTTGTTTCAACTGACATTAAGTGGAAATCACCCCATCATTCATCTTTTTCTTCCTCACTGCCTCTCCAAGAAGCTAAACAAACAAATCTACCCCCCTGGATCACCTTCATTTCATCTGCCCTCCCAAAGCCCTGTGTTTTTCTGAGGGCTTCCAGCAAGACAGCCCTGCAGGCATTTTCCAAGACAGGAGAAACTTCAGACAGCAACAAAAATGTGTAGAATTTGGCCTATTTCTCTTCCCTTACCTTTTGGTGACCTTCAGGGAGCTTTAGGCAGCGTGTTCCTTGCTCCCTGTCATGCCCCAGGACAGCTCCTGCCAGCCCAGCCCAGGCTGCCTGCTGGGGAATGAGCCACAGAAATGGAAAAAGAGAAAGAATGAGACAGGTGGGGAGAAGATGACCTGCCTGCTAATGTAGGAATTAATTCCATGCACATTCCTCGTGCAACCAAATGGCTGGAGGAAGATCTTTCAATTCCAGATGTGCTCCTTATCCCCACTGAGCGAGTCTGGCTGATCAGGGGGACTCCAAAGTTTTAAATTTGCATTCATCACATTCTCTTAGATGGTTTTGGCCACTGTACAGCTGGAGAAATCCAAGATAAGGTCAGAAACAGAAATCTTGACCTCTTTATCCCACCCCTTTCCTCCAAGGAATTGCCCAAGAGCACAGACATCCTTCTCCCCTGCCAGGAGCCAGGCCTGGAGATCACAGGACAAAAATGACTTGGGACTGCTCCTTGTGCAGCACCAGGGCTGACACACAAACCCAGTGCTGCAGCTCACTGGGAAAATCCCAGGCATGGAGCAGAGGACAGCAAAGGTCCAAGGATATCTTGTGTGTGGCACTGCAGGGGGAGGCTGGGGCAACAGAAAGTGCCCAGACATGCAGGATCTCTTCCTCTGTGTCCCTAGCCAGGGAAGCAGCTAGTTCTGCATGTACACCAGGGGTGTCATTGAGTGTCAAGAGCAGCAGCAAGAATCCCCCAGGATGGGCCACTGAGCCATGCTGGGGGTGAGACCTCTGAGGGCTGCAAAGCCCAGGGGTGAATTCATCTGAGGCATGAATTCTTCCAGAGCATATTTCATTGCATTCCTACCCTGGCCATGACTTTATCCTTGACCTGGAGAGCCAATTCATTCTCTGTGCCTGAGGGACAAGGGTACATACAAAAGGGCCACCCTGGGACTTGTAGGGGACACCTGCATCACGTGTCACAGCTGCTCACACTGCCAAGCATCCTGCTGGGCTCCCCAGAGGAGCAGGAAGCACAGCAGGACACACACACTGCCATCTCCTCCATGAGAGTGTTTTACAAGCATGGCAGATGAAATAAAAGAGCAGGAGAGCTGTAAAGAAGCTCATTTGAATGTCTCCCCGGGGCCTTGTCAAGTCAACTTCAGCTCCAGTCAACACCTCCCACATCAGCCAGAGCCCAGCCCAGCCAGGCTGCCCGCAGGGACCTGCCTGCTAATGGATTTCAGGTGCTCCAGCAAGGCATGGAGGAAGAGCACAGGGAGTGCTCCCCCTCCTTCCCATCTTTGTCCCTCATGACGTCCCCCCAGCTGGCTCCTGGCTCTCAGACATACATTTCACTGCATGATGCCAATTTCTACCCTACCCAGCATGAAACTCTGAGGAATGGCTCTCAGCACAGTGGAAAAATATTCTTTCATCCCAAAATTAAAGTTAGGTCAGGGCCAAAGACAAATAGAAGAGCATGAAGAGCGCTTGTCAAAATCAAGTGAGCTTTTTAATAGACTTCCAGAGATAATTTCCTGCCCAGGTCTCATCTCTTCTCTACTCCCCTTCTTTCCCTCCCCTTTCTCTGCTCTAGCTGAAGCCTCCCTACAAGCCAACATCCCACCTGTCTCCAACCCAAACACTCCTGTGCCACACTTCCCAGCAGACATGATGAGGATTTCAACTGAAAAGGTAAAAGGTCAGGTTGGAGCTGTGCCAGGGCTGCAGAACACAGTTACAGCTGGGAATGGACTTCCAGAAAATGTCCATCCTTCCCAGCGACAATCCTCAGATGTCCTAGAGATGATACACTGAGTGCAGCTGGGCAGGGAGGAGGAGTCCTCTCTTGGGAGCCCAAGGATGATGGAAGAGGCAATGGAAACCCCAAATGGCAACGGGGAAAAGCAAGAACCTGGTATGCAAGTTCAAAGGAGCAGGAAATTAGGAGGGCAATTAGGTAGGCACGCATCCGACCCGTGACAAACTGGGCCACCAACACATCAGACAGGCAACAAAACAAAGAGCCAGTGATGAACCCAGCAAGCCACCATACAGCCAGCAGCAGATGTGTTCAATTAGCCCAAGAGCCAACATCCAACCAAACACCAACCTAGCCAGCAAAAAACAGACAATAGACTACTTGTTCCATCAAACAGCTGAGTTAATAGCAAAAACGTGCAGGGAGTGAGCGAGCAGCCAAAAACCCACGCCAGCCACTCAATAAGTCAATTAACCAAAGACCCACATAATCAACCACTTAAGTAGAGCCGAGCAAATAACTCACAATGAGTTATTTATCCATTGAATTTCGCCTTTAGTTTTGCTTGGGCCATCTCTGTGAGCACATGTCAAGTCCCTTCAACTGATTTTCAATTAATCTCATTTTGGCTTGTTTGCTCTGTGCATGGTTGGCCAAAAGTTAACATGTGAACTCCACTCATTAGCTGTGATTGCCCAGGAAGATTACATGTTGCTCTCTAGTCTCAGATTAGGTAAACACAGTTTTGCCAGGGAATCTCAGTCCCTAAAATGCTCCAACAGGACTGCTCTTAAGCCACCAGACACAGCAGTCACATATATTCAAAGGAAAAACCACAAAAAATGTAAGTGAGAACTTATCCAGCCATCCAAGAGGTCCAAGTAAATAGTCCTGCAGGAGGAAGGCTCATGGTGCTGCTCAAACAGGGCTGGGGAATTGGAGGGTTTGGCTTTAGTGCCCATGGGCTGGGTTCCATTTCTGGGGATCTTTTCCATCACTGAGGCCACTGCTCCCTGAGCAGGTGAGGATGGCCCAGCTCTTCAGCTGCAACTCCTTGTCTGGGGCTCCTCAGACCCTACCTGGGGTATCTCAGTGCCTTCTGCAGGACCTCCCAGCAGACCTCAGCTCCTGATTTATCATAGAATTGTTGAGTTTGGAAAACACCTCTAAGATCATCAGTTCCAACTGTCAACCCAGCACTGCCGTGTTCAGCACTAAACTGCATCCCCAGGTCCACATCCAGATATTTTTCAAACTCTTCCAGGGACAGTGATTTCACCATTTTTAATCCCTGACCACCCTTTCAATGAAGAATTTTTTCCTAATTTCCAGTCAATTTGAAAATTGCTTCTGTGGTGGCAAGCCCAGTGACACAGCCAAGACAGCACTTCCCAGCAAGGGCTGGGACATGCAGGGCTCTCACAGCATCTGGGTGCCCCAGGCATCACCAGAGCATTAAAACAACAACATCACCACTCTGAAAAACACAGACACCAGACTGGCATGTCTCAGAGGAGATAATCCTCATCCTACCAGCCTTCAAGGAGAGGCCACATAGTGCCATGAGTCCAGGGCTGCTGTTGTCCTCCTTCTGGGGCAGAAATGTTTCCTCCCTCTAGCCCACACCATGCTCCTTCACTTGCTGCCAAGAGACCACAGGTCTTCTCAGGAGGTGGTCAAACACAAGCCCAGCTGTGCCACAGCAGGATTTGGCCCATGCTGTGGGTCACACTGCCCTTCATGGGCCCTGGTACCACCAAGCCATGGCCATTTCCACGTTAGCTCAAGGACCAAGGTTCGTTCCTAGCCTCCTTCACCCCAAAATGGCCATGAAGAGAAGCGAGCTGAGCTGCCTGAGCTCTGAGCGTGGCCCCACACAGCTAAGGGAGGTTTCTCTCCCTCTCCTCTGGGGCTGCCGTGAGCGCTGTGCTTTTGGCTCTGGCTGGGGAGGAGGCCTGTGCTGCCAAACCACACTGTCAACTGCTTCCCTGCCGCCTGCAGACCCTAATCCCACAGGCAATATATAACCAGCGGGAGCTGCACCAGCTCTGAAGTGTGAAGTGGAGTATCAGAGGAGCACTGCTATCTCCTGCCTCTCCAAGAGGCTGTCGCAGGGACTGTCGGAGATTAGGACTAATAGTACTTAGCTCACTTCAGCAGCCAGCTGAATCAAATGATCCTTACATGCCCTTATGTCCTAATGAATTGCACTTGATTCCTTGCCCAGCTCGGAGCATGGAGCAGCAGCACAGCTCTTTCATACTCGAAGGGCTGGGTAGGAATCACCCCTCTCATTACCCTTGCAAATCCAGCCTGTGTTTTTAATCCTGACAGCATCTCCTACAGCTCCCACTGCAGATTCAGGTTTGAGTTCATCTTTCAAAGAGAATTGACCTCTCAAAAGCCAAGCTCAGCTGCAAGCATCGAGCTTCAGCTTAGAGACCAAACAAAACCCACTGATTTCACATTATTTCCATGCAAAGCCATAAATCAGCTTGGGCTCGGTTTGACTCTGGGCCAAGGCTTGACTGAAAGGTTCACGAACCTTAAGGAATTTTTTGACAAGCTTGGTCTGAGATTCAAATTTGTAATGAAACCCCAATAGTGAAGCTCTGCTAGTTCCATGCAATTTCAGGTTTTGCTGTGAACATTTCATGCAGCTCTGGGGACAAAGTTACACCAGCATAAGCCCAGTTACTCCTTAAGAATCAATAGAGCTGACCTGGATTTCTGCCGGTGTGAGAGCAATCAACACAGCCCAGAAAAAGTTATTTTTATTCCTTGCCTTCTGTTTTGCTAGAATCCACCCAATAAAAGTTCCCAGCCCAAGTCCAGACTGTAGAAATGCAAATGCCAGTAGAACATAAACCCCAGCATGTGTCTGCAGAAGTTTGTGTAAATCGACAGGGTCATTCCAGCTGTGAGGACAATGAAAACCCAACAAGAATTCCAGGACCCCCTTCCCCATCCAAATCTGCTAATACCCTGAGGGACTTCTGTGAGAAGAGCCATTTTGTGGGCTGTTGCTTGAGATGACTGTTTCTGTAGGGCAGAAAATTCACTGTGCCACATCAGAGTGAACTCAGGACAGGCATTTCTGCAGCCCTAAAAGGGCTGGCTCCTGCTCCTCCAGCACAGTGCTGGGTTCCAGTGGGTCAGTCAGGCTTGTTCCCACTCATTTTTCACAGAGCCCCAACTCTAGTAAGGCAAACCAAATTTGTGCTCTGGAAGGAAAATGCTGTGGGGCTCAGGGGATGCTGTCCTCCACCCTTGCTCTAATTTTATAGCATATCTGCAGTGGTGTGTCAACATCAAACTGCTCCAAATGGGGGAACTGACGTGAGGTGCTGTGCCAAAGCCCATTCAGCTCCTTCCATCCCAGCACAGGAACCCATCTCCACAGGTTCAGCTGGATGGCTGCTGGGGTAAGAGGCTTCTGCCCCTCTGCTCCCTGCTTGCAGGACAGAGAAATCCTGGGTGCAGAAGCAGAGCAGAGCATGGCAGCCAGGCACTGAGCTCCATTGCCCCGCAGCAACGTTCACCCTCTCTGCAGAGCTGCTCCTCTGGTCCGTGCTGCAGCAGAGCTTGGCCTGCCACCAGCTCCTGCTCCTTCCTATGCCAAGCACTTCCTGCAGTAAGACAGCAAACAGCAGGATTTCCCTCAATTTGCTTATTTTAAAAACGTTTCTTACTGCAAAGGTTTAAGACCTGGCAGGAAGCTGGAGTTTATGCACCCAGGGGCTCTCAGCAGCCCCAGAGATGTAAAGCAAGGAAGTGCTCTTGCCTGCTCCCCATCTGCACCCCAGCCCCCTCCAAAGACTGGCAGGCTCTCCTTTCACAGCTCATTTTAGTGCCCAGAAAGCCATTATTCCCAGATATTGCCAGATCCCCCTGCCCTTGTTTTAATCCCACACCCACTCCCAAGGTCTGAGGTACTCCAATGCCTTGGGAAGGAGTCTGAAAGGCAGCTGTACTGCTGAGATGCTAGCTTGGCCTGCTGCATTCCCTGCTAGGCTCCTCAGAGGTGTTAAGAGGGAATTCCTCACTCCCGGGCAGCATCCTGCTGACCTTTCAGTGCAGACATGCTGAGAATTAAGTGTTTGTCCATGTTATAAAATCATCATTGATTTGCTGCCCCTTGATCTGAATAAATAAGTGCAGCCATCTCAGAGGGGTTTCAGGTGTGATCAGTGGGACTTTGGGGCTGGTTGTGCCAGCCTGGCTCCTTCCATATACCCAGGGCAGGCTTGGAGCAAGGTTTTGGAAGAGATCTCCTCAGTGACCTTCTGTGCTGGGTGTGGGGCTCATTCTCACATACTCTGTGTCCCATGGCCATATTTCCTAATTGATGACCTTTATGTTCCTGGGGTGAAGGATTCAACATTGCCAAGGGTCTGGTGCTCCCATCCATAGTAGCTGTGGGCTGAAGGCACCACACAGGGGGTCAGACACCTCCTGAGAGCACAAGACTGAATCTCCTGTGGCCTTGCAGCACCTACCCAGCACGTCCAGCACCTGCCTAACACAAGGGCAAAGCTCCCTCACGTCAGTGCTATCATTCCAACACATCCCCAGCCAGCATGGTACCTGTCTGCTGTCTGTTTTGGAGCTTCCTTTGGACAGCAGCAGAAAATCTACTGCTTTAACCGATCAGATTGCAAGCCTTGGATGCCAACTTCAGCTCTAAAGGAGCTTGGTCCCTCTCCCTATAGATAGCACAGATGAAAATTAGAGTTTCCAGCACTCACCCACTTTCTTCCCAGGGCTGTGACCTGCTGTTGGGAAGGTGGTCCAGGGCTCTGCTGTTGGCAGGGAGTGAGGGCAGCCTCTCTTCCCAGAAGCAACTCTGAGCATCTGCTTCAATAGGGCTCCCCCAGCAGCGATTCTGGCAGGAACCTGGACCAATAATCCCCAGATTCCAGGGAGGGATGGTGGTGGGTTCAGCGCCTCACAGCAGACACCAGGTTTTGGCTCCCGAGTGCTGCTCACGAGAGGAGAGAGCCCGCTGGGGAATGTGGAGTTATCCAAATTGGATGCAAGCTACACTTTATCTTATTGGAGTGGGTTTGGGGCTGATGTAATCACTCAGTGTGCTTGTACATTTGGGATCTGGAGGAGATGCTGTTTATCATGAGCTGACAAGTCAGGGAAGGATGCAGGAAAATGATCTGGGACTTCCCATGCAGGACGGGCTGGAGCTGTGAACTGGGGCAGACGTGACTGGAAGCCGTAAGGATTAATGGCCCCTCTGCTGCTGTACGAGGTGCAAATGAATGAAATTCTGTTCCCCTTACAAAGGAATGCCATTAATTCAAGGGGAGATTGTCCAGATTTTCATCCAGTGTGATGAAAGCAGAATTTGGCCCTTGATCTTGCACAGAAAACGTCTGTCTAGGAAGTTTTAAGTTGCTTATTTCCATTTCTCTTCTGATTTGATTGCATTTTCTTATGTAGACACTCTTTATCCAGCAATTGCAGAAAGAAAGGGATAGAGAAAGATAGGCAGGCAGGCGAGCAGAGGCACTGGCAGACAGGAGCAAAGAGAAAATGACTGAGCAGAGGGAAACTGCACCTGGGACACAGGGAGCTGCTCCTTTGGGCAGTGGGAGGAGATGCTGGGGTGTGAGGGGTGAAAAGCCTGGCTGGTGAGAGGCCTCCAGCACCTTTGTCGCCCCTTTGCTGGAATTCATAAGTAAATACGGAGCTGACTGAAACTGCTCCTGCTCACCAGCGGCCTCTCTTTGGCGCTCGCTGGAATTTGGGATGGGAGGGGGCTGGGGCGGTCCGTGTTTACCCACATTCCTCTTCATGTGCCGGTTTCGGGATGCAAAACAGGGGATGGCAGCAGGGCGGTGTGTGTGGCCAGGAGGGGTGACGGGCTCCCTTGGCTCCTGGTGGCTTCATGCTCCCGTAGCTGCTCTGGGAGGGGGAGGCGAGAGGGGTTTGTAGGGCAGAGGGTCGGGCAGCAGAGCTGGGAGGCGTGGGGCCGGCACTGGAAGCTGCATGGGGATGGGAGCCCCAGCAGATGAGGCTGTGCCATCTCCCAGCAAGGCACCAGGTCCCTGGGGAGCCCTTGTTGAAATCCTGGGTGTAAAATAATGCAGCGGTGCCTCTTTGCATGCCTGGTTCCAAGCAGATCAGCATGCAGGACAACACCACACGACCATCTGCCAGCCCAGCTCCTCTTCTCTGGGCTGTGATTCCACCAAGTTTCCAGCCATGGGATCCTCTGGGACCCTACCAAAATGCACTTCAAGAGCTATTTCTCCTCAAGCTCTCCATCCTGTGGCTTTGCAATCCATCAGAGCAGGAAGCTTCACCTCATTCTGTGTTTGAATCCAGCAGTACCTTTTCTTAAGGAGCAGGTTTGTTTTGTGTCACCCAGAACAGTGGCAGGCTGAGCTCTGCTGAACTCCTCTGCCTGCCATGGAGCATCACGTTTGCCACCCACGTCCTACTTGGAGCTTCTCCTCGCTGGCAGGATGCAGTGGTACAATGAGCTACAAGCAGAAGCAGCAGATGTTTGCTAAATAAAAAAAAAAAAGATGCAATAATCCAGAATTTTGCTGATATAAACACAATACCAGTACTGAATACAACTGAAGGAAGACAAAAACATCCCAAAGACATAAAACATCAGGCTACTTGGAGAACCTCCAAGGCTACATGCGCTGAACTCTGTCAGCCTTGGAGAAACGAGTGCTTAACCCCTTTTCAATCTCTTTGGCAGTCCAGCCCTTGAAGATTTACAGTGGACTCTGTTTGAATGAGGGATCTTCCCTGACACATCGTGCTCCTTTAATTCTGGGTGAGAAAACAAACAGCTGCCCTGCAGACACCCGTCTGACCGTCCCTTTCCCCTCCCCGGGGGACACTCAGCCCCTTCCTTGCCGTCATTCCCCACCAACACCTCAGGGCCCCCATGGTTCTGGGGGTGTCCTGCTGCCAACCACCCAGTGCTCAGTGCTCCCCGTGGGCCGTGCTGGCAGCCCAGCACCCCTGGGATGCTCCTGTGGGAGGTGGGTGCCCTGCTGCCAGGATGGGGCAGCCAAGAGGACGGAGCAGTGCTGTGAATTCCTCTCTGCTGGCGCTGCTCCTTGCCAAGCCCTAATTAGAGCCCTGCTGCAGGGAGCAGCGTGGCGCGGCTGGATCGGGGTCAGGCCAGGCTCCCAGGGCCAGCCGAGCCCCAGAGACAGCGCTGATGGATTCTGACAGGACTTAAGGACACCTGCTACTTTCGGGGATTTTCCTCTTTTGCAAGTGAGCTTTCGAACGAGTGTGTGTGTGTTGACAGGGGCAGATATCACTGGAGGGTGTCGAGGAGGGAGCAGGAGGGAAATCTCTGGAGAAGGTGTCAGGAAGGATTTTTCTCGGCTGCTCACCCTGCAGTGAGTGATGGGCAGTGAGGAACTGGCCTCCCTTGGACCCAGATCATGTGGGCTCACTTTGGTTGCGGGGCCTGACCATGGTCTTGGTAATGTCCCCTTAAAGCCAATTAGTAGCATTAATATATGGAGACCACACACATGCCCAATGCTTATATTCATGGTGGATGGCTTCCATCTTGGAAACTTTCTTGGCCTTCTATCCATCCCCAGGATGTTTCCAGGACTCCACCTTTCCCTTCCCAACTCTGTGGCCATAAGGGAACTGAAAAGATTAGTGGCCAAAGCATCAAGAGGGAAACTAAGCTACCAACCTCTCCCATCCATTGGAAGTTCCCAGGCTGAGCAAAGCACATGCTCCAGGCATGGGAGGGGGCTGTGCTAGCCCATGAAATAAAGAATGTGTTCTGCTCTGTGAGTGCAGTGCACAGAGGGACAAACTTCTTCCATTGCCAGTGCCAGGTCTCAAGGTTTGCACCTCAACAGATCTGGTGCTCTTGAGGGGTTTGCTCCAAACAAACATCAGAAAGTAAAACTGGCTCTGTATGTTTTTCTGGTCAGCTCCATCAGAGTCACGGAATGGCTTGGGTTGGAAGAGACATTTAAAGAGCATCAAGTCCAACCTCCCTGTCATGGGCAGGGACACCTTCAACCAGATCAGGTTGCTTAGAACCCCATCCAGACTGATCTTGAGTGTTCCCAGGGATCAGCATCCACCTCTCTGGAAAACCTGTACCAATGCCTCACCACGCTCACTGGAAAAAAATTTCTTCCTTGAAAATCACCCCTTGTTCTCTCCTCACCTTCTATCCTGGTTTCCCATGTCTCCCCATCGAAATGAGGACAGCAGCAGGCAGGGAAGGCAGGTCTGAGCTTCACCTGCCTGTACAGGAGCTGGGAATGCGAGATCATCTGCTTGCTTAAGCACGGGTGGCCCTTGAGGAGAGTGACTGGGAGCCTGGTGAGGGCCAAAAAGTGTTTTTCAGCCTGGGAGCCCCCACCCCATCCCATCCCATCCTATCCCATCCCATCCCATCCCATCCCATCCCATCCCATCCCACCCCAGATAGTTTTACAGTGCAGACCTCTCTGTAAAATGTCTGGTAGAGTGATGTGGAGCCATGTTGGCCAGATCTCCCTGTGAGTTTCCAGACACATTATAGATGTATGCACACATATTTATAGCCATAGCTGCTGTTTTGCAGCCGGTGGGAAATGAAGGCTGTTCTCAGCCTTGTTCCCTTTCTGCACATTACCCACACTCCCCCTTGCTGACATCCACTGGATCCAGTCTTCTCCCAGAGGAGAAGCCAGGAATTTATTAGGCAATGAAGGTGCTTGACGTCTTCTCAAACTGCTCCTTCTCCTCTCTAGGAGTTTTTTGCTGGGTTGGAGTGTTGGGATTGTGTGAGGAAGGCTGAAGGGAGCATGGCTGCATATCTCCCCTGGAGCCTCTCTGTCTTACTGCTTTCATGTGCAAAAGGCAAAACAAAAACACAACTGACCTCTGAACCCTGGACGGGCCCTTTCAGCACCTCAAAGCTGTTGCATTATCTGTCTTCTACCTCCTTCCTCTCTTTCCTCCCGAGCCTGGACACTAATGCCAAGTCTGGTTTTCAGCACATCTGCTCTTTCAAAGAGTTGGGAGATCCCAAGACCACTCAGTCCCAGAGTCAGGATTCTGACATCTGGCTTGGCCTTGCCTACGAGTCACTTGGGGAGCTTGGGAAAGTCACGTAACTCTTCCTTGCTGGTGCAGCGGCTGCTGGGGTCGTGCAAGGCCCAGCCCAGTGCGCCCCAGTTGGCTCCTCCTCTCCAAGGCTTCACCTCCAAGTACACGCCAAGCACCTTGAGCTCTTCTGGTGGAAAGAGCCTTGCAAGTGCCCCATGGTCTGATGTCCCATAATGGGAATACAGGTGCCAGCGTTTCTCTGCCAGCCCATCTGGAGAAGTGGAAGGTGCAGAGATGCTCCAGGTAGTCTTCCTCAGCTGTAAAGACTTCAACAGGACTTCATGTAATGCCATCCTATGTGATTTACCTGCTGCTCCCCTCTGCCCTGTATCCATTCCAACCCACTATTTTAGAGAGATTTCAACTATTTTATTGCATTTGCTTTTCCAGACCAAAGCCTCCCTGGAGAAACACTGCCAGTCACAGCTTTACACTGGGTGACCTGAGCAGAGCCTGGCCCCAAGCGTGTTCATTGTTGGCAGACTCGTTATTCCCTTTCCTGGTCTTTGTTTTTCCCTGAAGAGGCTGGGAGCCACGGACCTCCAGGGCCGGGTCCCAAGCAGAAGCGTGCTGCAGGAATGGGAGCTGGCAGCTTCCAGCCAGGGGATGTTGCAGGAGATTTTGTTCCATCTCCTCTGCTGGGGCTCTGTTTTTCCATCCCCATCCAATGAAATAAACACTTTCACATGTCACAAAGCCCTGCAGACACAGCTTGGGAGTTCTGCTTTTCCTTGTGGAGCGCCTGCCCTCACTGGTCTCCCTGCCAGCCCAACGTGCTCCGTTGCCATTTCCAATCCCCTCAGCTGAGAGAAGCCTCAGTGCTCCCTCACAGGGACCCCAGTGACACTTTTCACCAAAGACAGGATTTCTGTGGAGGTACAAAACCTTGTGGTTTTGGGACATGGTGCATGACTGTCCCCACCATATGTGGCAGGAGATGAGCTGGATGCTCGGCTGGAGTGTTGTCAGGGACAAGGAGACAAGTGCAGCAAAGAGAGGAGCATATTTGCAGAGACACGCCCAAGACTCCCCACTCCTCTCGCTGTGGGATCCCAACTGTCCATCACTGCTCCTTGGCTGAGCTTGAGCCTCTGTGCCCCTGAGATTCATCCAGAACATTCCCCAAGACCCCCTCCTCCCTTTTCCTGTGAGCCCAGGGGCCGTACAGGGAAGGATGGGGGGGTGCAAGGGGGAGGGAGCATATTTGAGCCCCGTTGTTTCTGCTCACAGACGTGGCAGTCCCCAGCCCCTGCAGCTCCAGCCCTGGCAAGCACAGCCCAGCCTGTTTTTATGTTTCCTGACTCGGCTCCCAGGCAGCTCAGAGCAGCCCAGCACCGAGGCACCGCGCTGGCCGTGACCCTGCTGAGCTGGCTGACACTGGGGCTCTGATCCCTGGGCAACTGCAAGCCCCTCTGAGCACCTCTGCATGCAGGGAGTGCAAAGAAAGGGCAAGCCAGCCCCAGGAAGAGGAAAACCTGATGTAGTCTCCTGGTGTCCCCTCTCCTGGATTGGGTCAGGACATGTGCACCAGCCAGGGTGATGCCATGTCCTGCATTAACCCTTTCTATGGGCAGAGCTCAGGAGGAGGGCTGGGGCTTGCAGAGCCAGTCAGCCCTGATCCCATGGGAAAGGTTCTGGCTCTCCTGCCTTCCCCACCTGCACCTGAGGGAGGTGGGGGTTCCTGGGGCAGGCTGTAGAGCCCAGCAGGGTTGAAGGTGCTGTGACCAAGGCTGCATGAGGAATCACATCCCCTGGAGCATTCCATGGATCCCTAGTGGAATTAGCTATCTTCTGAGGCAGGCCAAGGGTTTGGCTCTCCTGGGACATCCAAATTAGTGCCACCATCTGCACTAGGTCACGAACCAGGTGGCTCTCTCTGTCACCAGAGAGGTCAAGGTCTGATCCATACTATAGAGAAAGAGTCAAATTCTACTCAACGTTTGGTCTCTTGTGGTCTGGCTCTTTCTGTGTCCTTTGCTGCATCCTGGGAAAACCAACTGCACTTGTGTTTTGGAGAGATTGCTGCAGAATCAGGAGCTCCCAAGAAATGGGACCTCTGTGGCACTAGGAGCAGGGAGAAGGCAGCACCCCAGCAAGAAATATTCAGGGCTGGGAGACTTTAGAGCTGGTGGCAAAGGGAACCAGTAGTCTAATGACCCCAATCAGAGACAGACTGGTTCTTTTTTGAGCACTCAGCCTTGAGCCCGGTTTTTTGGAAAGCCACAGTTTCCACAGCATCCCTCTGGGCAGCCTGGAACCAGGCTGGGGCCCAGGTGGAAACCTGCCTGCTCCTCTCCTTCCCTCTGCATCCCTGGATCTGGCAAGTGCCACCAGCAGGATAGGAAGAACAGACATTTCATGGCAGACACTCATGTCCCCACTGTGTTGGCAGCCTGGCTGCTTTTGCTCCCCCAAACAGGCAGGTCCAAAGCCTCCCCTCTTCCGCTGCATTTCAGTTCTGCTGCTTTGATGCCATGAATAAAAGGCAGGACATAATAAACAATAACAACAATAAAAACCCCATGCACAAACATGTAACAAATCAAAATGACCCCGTCTGTGAATGAAGGGAAAAAAAAGGCGGTTCCATCCCTGGAAGTCTCAAAAGCTTCCAAAAATAGGCTGTGGTCCCAGCCAAGGCGAGCACAGCCAGGGTTTGCTCGGTCAGTGCCAGCACTGGGAGGGAGCTGAGGTTTCCCAGTGGCTCCTGCCCTGCTCCAGTGCCCGTGGGCAGCTGCACCACATCCCCCTGGCAGGGGCAGAGCAGCCAAGGGCCCTGTGGGGCAGGGAAGGGCAGCATGGCTCAGGTGGTGTGAAATCCCTGTAAAACTTGGGGTAAGGATTTCTTTTGTTGTTTACAGCTGAGCAACACATGTGCCACAAAACACCTTCCCCTTACACATGCACAGAAGGTGGGCATGGCTGGTGCTGTGGCTGGAAGGGTAGAAGGGTCCCAAACTTCAGCACCCAGCTGCCTTCCAGCTCTCATGATGGCTGTTACACAAGCCTGGAGGATTTTCCCCATTTTCCCAGGTGCTTGGTACATGCAATTGGAAATTTTCCACCTCTGAACACCCTGCCAGCAGCAGCCACTCTCCCCACTGTGCTTTTCCCGGGGATTTGGGCTTCTCCCAAACCTTACAGGAATGCTCCTCATGCTGGCCACTGCCTCCCACATCTGGGAACCATGAGCAGAGCAATGGGGCCGGAGATGGAAATTTGGGCTTGGCCCCATTGGCTCACCTGCCTCAGCCCTACAGCCGGCCGGGGGACTGCACCAAACCCCCAGCAGACCTTGGCAGCCTTGCCCTTGTGGAAGGCAACTCCGGGCAGCATCTGCCAGGCAGGAGAAGGAGAGACGGAGCTGGAGCTGCTGCTGAGCCGGCGCTGTCTGCGCACGGGCGGCACAGCCGGACCGGGGCCGCGCTCCTCCCTCACCCGGGGGCCGCAGTTCAGCGTGTGCATGAGCGCACACGTCCTCCAAGAGCCCCAGCCGGTGGCCAAGAGACTCCAGATGCTGGAGGAGCTGTGCACAGCTGCTGGCCAGCAGCAGCAGAGGGAAAAAAATATAAATAAATACTTGAAACCCTCTCCTCTCCTCTCCTCTCCTCTCCTCTCCCCGTCCCCCCCCCTCCCCCAGCAC
>VYZP01018079.1:0-27328 GCA_013400635.1 Hypocryptadius cinnamomeus | reverse complement strand
TCCTCTCCTCTCCTCTCCTCTCCTCTCCTCTCCTCTCTCCTCTCCTCTCCAGCACGGTCCCTGTGTCCCAGCATGTCCTAGCACAGCCGCAGGACATTCCCGTGTCCCCTGCCTGCCCCGGGTCCCTCCTGCCAGCTCCCAAAGCCGGGCCGTGCCTGCGGGGTCCCCTGCGGGGTCCCCCCTGCCTGGCTGGGCGGGGGGACAGGCAGAGCTCGTGGAGTGCCTGGAAAGTGAAAATCTCCCTGCAGAATGTGACGGGAGCACAGCGAGCTGGCCTGTGCGGGGTCTGCCTGAGGAATGAGAGCATGGAAAAGGAATGTCAGGTATTTCCTTCGGCTCCCCAGCGCTAGAGCAGCCCCAGGTAATGACAAGGGCAAAGGAAGGGACCGGTGCTGTTACCCTGCATCCCTTTGCTGCGGGTAACCTCCAGATCACAAAGCTGCGGGGTGGAAGGGAGGCCGTGTCTGGCTGGCGAGATACGGATCTGATTCTGTTTGCTCAAACGGGAAAGGAAACGGAGAGAAAACCGAAAAGAATTGCGGGAGGTTTTATTGGAAGATTAAATCGATCGAACGTGGGAGCTGGAGGGGAACCACATCAGCGAGGGCCTTGCTCTGTTTCAAATGAAAGAATTTCTGTGTTATCAGCCTGTGGGAGCGGGATGGGGAGGGCACCAGCCCCACGGAGTCCCACGGACCCTCCTGCACCCTGCTCGCAGGGCTGAGCATCCGCCGTGGGATGGGGAGGGTCGAAGGGGGGATGCAGGACTGGAGAGACACCAGCCCCCAAAGTTGAACTCAGGTCATGGTCTCACTGGCCCTTGGTTTTTTTCCTTCCTTCGCGTGGCTTGCGGTTGAAACTCGAAACCGGCTCATCTGGCCGGCCTGGGAGCGCTGGATCTTGGCACCCGCCTCGCCTCGGCTGCGCGCAACTCCGGCCATCCGCGGAAAAGGGCGGAAAAGCACAGTAAAGCTTTCTCTTCCTCCTTCGCATACATCCCGCTGTCATCCCCAGAGGATGGGCAGGGTGCTCAGGGCCGGGGCAGGATGGAGAGGGGCTGGCACGGCGGGGCTCACCCCGGGAGCCCCAGCACCAGCAGCATCCTTGTGCCTGTGTAGGGCTCTGGCTGTAGGACAGGAGAGGAATGGTGGATTTGTCTTTACAAACAAGCTGTGGGTCTGCTGGTAGATAAAACCAGCACTGAGAGATAAAAGAAACAATGGGAAGGATTCCACTGATTGATGAATGGAAAAAGAGATTTGCTTTTACAAATAAACTTTAGGTTTGCTGATAAATGAAGCTGGACATTGAAAGATGAAAGAAACAATGGGGAAAACCTTAAATTCCGTAAGAATTAAAAATTAAAAGGGAGGGTTATACATTAGAAGGAAATCTTTGGTATCAGGCAAACCTGGAAGGCTGTACCTCTCAAGTACCTCAGCCAATGGGGAAAGAGAGAAGGGAAATGCAGCTGGGAAATTGGGATAAAAAGGAGGCTGCATCCCCCAAAATTGGAGACACCCCAGGGGAATGCACCATGGCCTCTCCCTTTATTCGAATAAAGTAAAAGGACTCCTCTGTCTCCCGTTTGGACATAAACCTCTGATGTTTGTGGATTGATTTTCCTAACAGACACGAGCAGGGTGCACTGGCCCCAGCCCCCCCCAGCTTT
Organism: Hypocryptadius cinnamomeus; assembly: GCA_013400635.1. Classification (NCBI taxonomy): domain Eukaryota; kingdom Metazoa; phylum Chordata; class Aves; order Passeriformes; family Zosteropidae; genus Hypocryptadius; species Hypocryptadius cinnamomeus. The sequence goes on along the minus strand of VYZP01018079.1, from coordinate 25,656 downwards.
CCTGGCCGCTGTTTCCGAGCGTCAGGTGCGCGGACCCCGCTCCCCGCAGCTGTGAGCACGGCAGAGGAGCGGCTCTCGCTGCCCTGGCAGTGCTCCGCTCCCCCTGAGCACTCTGCCCCCTCGCACGCGGTCTTCCCGAAATCAACTCAGCAGCAAAAAACCGGGGCAGATCGGTGCTTCCCTTTACTCAGATCAGAGGTTGAAACATCATCACCTCTATGCTTTTATCCAGGGATGGGGGCGGGTCCCAGCTTCACCAGCTCCCAGAAGTTTGCGAAATGGAAAGCAGAGGGAATAGAGCAAAACAAGGTGACTCCACACTCAAAATCTGTTATTTTGCTTTTGCCTTGTTCTTCCTCCTTGTGCAGCAGGGAGACTGGTTGTGCCAGCTATCCCACATGTGAGGTTTGGCTTAAATCAATAGAAATCCAGCTGCTTTCCATGAAGAATATTAAGTTTTTCTTAAAGAATAGCAGCTGAAGCTTTTGAGTTTGGAACAATCCACAAATCCATCCTGGTGGCTCTGCAGGCCAGGGCACCCTCTAGTGCAGGCCAGGGCACCCTCACCTCTTCCTAGTGAGGTCTCATTGGATGGGTTCTGCTCTGCCACCTCTTGATGGGTCACTTGGAAAGGGGGAGCCTGGAGAAGTGGCCTCGCTGGGCCATCGAGGGCTGTGACACTGCAGGTGCTCTTTGCAGAGCCCCACAGGGACAGTGACAGAGTTCTTTGCCTTTACTGCTCCGCCCAGGACACAGGTCCCACCTCCAGCCCTCTCTAACCTCGTGCTTTATGTCTCAGCAGTTCCCATGTTTCACCCTTTCCCAGACTTATTCTTTCCTGGGTGTTGATCCTGCCCACTGCAGGATGTGCCCATGTCCTCTGAGGCTCCTCACCACAGGCAGGTGCTGGTGGGGCTGGTCCAGCCTTGAACTTGGGGTTCTGCAGCCTCCCCCTTCCTGGCCCCTCCTGCCTGGCTGATATTCAGTATTTCTGTCCCCACCCTGGCTCCTCAAAGGCCATTTCCCAGTGCTTGTCTGTTCTAATTTGGGTCTTTGGCAGGAGTCTCTCCCCTGTGGGTGCAGGTCCAGTCTGTGCTCATGGCCATGGCTTGGGCCCATCTCTGTGTGGACAGGCAGCCTGGCAGTGGCCCTGGCTGGGGATGCTCTTGGTCCTTGCCAGGGAGAGCGTCAAACCCTGTGGCAAACACACCTTTTGGTCTCTCTTTTTTAATGTGGCTGAAGGTATGCAGGAGTTTTATCCTTCTGAGAGCTCTGCCCCACCCCTGAGCCGTGCTGGGACTGGGTGTCATAATGCTTGGCTGCTCCTATTGCATAGACAGAACGAGATAAAATTAATTATTAATGTAAAAATTAATTAAGCAATATAACTAATTCAATAATAATTATTAATTATCAATTACATGATCTCTTTTAAGAGGACAAGGTGGAGGAAAACAAGGCAGAACCAGTGATTCTGGCTGGGAGCCCCCTCTCTACCCACCAGGTCCTGCCATCTCCCTCAATAAACAAGCAGATCATCTTCCCTTCCACACACCCCAGCTCTCACCCAGCCTTGGGCTCTTGGAGAAGTCATGTGGTGCTGGGAAGAAAGGATGATGCCTTTAAAAAAAAAAAACCAACCCCAAAAAAACCAACAGAAATAGGTACCTGCCAGGAAAAAAAAAATCAAACATATTTTCCGTTGTGTCTTGGCTGTGGAAGGGGGATGTGACAGCCATGGAAAATGGACAGATTCTATGAGCAATAAAAAGTGGCTTTGCTTTTTCCCCCCCTCTTCTCCCCCTGTCTCTTTTCATGTGCTGCATTTCCTACAATCTGATTTTCTTCTCTCCAGCAAATACAGGTTTCAGGTTCCCAAGCATGGGGCTGTGGTTTGAGAGGAGCAATGGAAACTCCCTGCAGTGGGAAGAGGCCAAAGGCACAGGGGGTGCAGGAGGGGAAGGAACATGGGGCTGCTCTCACTGGGGTGTGAAGGCTCACAGGGGCACAGAGCTAAACCCTGCACTCTGCTCTGGGCACGGTTTTCACTCAGTGCCTCCTGTCTCAGGCTGGAGGTGAGGATGCATCGGGAACTGGGGTGTGCTCCCATGCTGAAAGAGGGGACCCAGGAGGGTCCCATCACCCCAAAGCCACCCCAAACCACAAGGATTGCCCACAGCAGGGTCAGAGCTGGGTTTGCTGGTGACCCCTGCCCGCTGCCACCTCCATCCCTGCCTGTGATGTCCCCCGGGGCACTCCCCTGCCTGGCTGCTGGCCAGCGAGCTCTCCTTTCCCAGCCTGCTGGGGGAGAAGTGAAAGTGCTTCTCCCCATTCCCGAGTGAGTTCTTTGTTTACAGGGACTTCAAATATTTATCCAAAGTGCAGGGCTCTGGCAGAGACATCAGGTCTCTCTTCCTCACCTTTGGGCCATCTCCTTCTTTTTATTTATTTCCTTGAGGATCTTCCCTGCAGTAAATCACTGCTGGCAACCTCAGTCTGGGGGTGATGGGATTCAGCTGCCCACTGGCATTTTGGCTGTGACCTGCAGGAGCACCTCTCCTTCTCCTTACAGGGGATGGATTCATCCTACAAACAGGGAAAACAATGGGCTTTTCTAGAGGCTATTCCCCTGGATCAGGGAGCTTTGAAGCAATTGGGACAAATGAGAGGCATCATCTCCATCCCCACCACCCATGCAGGCATCTCCAGTGGGCAGGCACTGCCAGCGTGGCTCAGCAGGCTGAGCTCTGCCTGCCCATCACTGTCCATGCTCTCATCAGATAAAACATCCTCTGAGAAAGAAAAGTGACTTTCTGGATTAGATTCTGGCATGAATAAACACTCATGCTAGAATTTGCCAGTCTTTCAGGAACTGCAAGTATTTTCCCAGTGTCAAATGTTCATGCAGATACTGTATAAATAATGACCTCGATTATGTCAGTTATTACAATGAGCAGAGCTCTGGGCTTTGGTTCATAACAGTATCTGCAAATCAGTACCTTCACTTTTTGCTCTTCTTGGGAGATTGCTCCTGCTCCAGCGCTCTGAGGCCAAATGTCTGTGTTTTGGACAGGGCTGTGGCAGCCTGCCAGCACCTTCCTGCACTGGGGCCAAGCGCTGCGTCCCCATGACATGGCAGAGCTGTTTTGGGAGAAATGTGGGGTGTGTGACCTCCTGGGGGGCCTGGCCATGCACCATGGATCAGGGACTCTGTCCATGGCACCTCCTGCAGCAATCCCAAATGGAAAGCCCAGACTGGTCTGCAGCAGAGGATGTGGGAGCACCCCAGAGCGAGCTGGGTGTCAGAGGGTCCCACTGCAGTGGTGCAGGGCTGTTTCCCTGAGGGGGTGCCAAGCAGAGCAGGGAAATGGGGCAGTTCTACCTTTGAGAACACAGTGCTGTCCCTGGGGCTGGGGCTTTTGGGGGCTCCTCCTGCCCCTCCCATGCCTCAGTGCCTCTTGGGGGATGAACCTGAGATGGGAAGGGGGAAGTTGGAGACACTCCTGGGTGGGATGAACAATCAATGAACCCTGATTGCCCTTGGAGAACAGCTGGGATCAGCCTCTGCTCCTTACCCCAAGCTTGGCACTTGCAGAAATCTCCCTTTTTCTCTCACCCTGTCCCAGGGGCTGCTCCCAGAGGCAAGAGTGAACCATCTGCCAAGAGCACAGAAAAGCACCAGACCAGCAGCTCTGCTGCTTCTCCAGAGAAATGACATCCACAGGCTGTGGGTGAGGAGAGCACCAGTGGGAAATGGCCAGGCAAAGGCAAACTGAAGCTAATCTGAGTCTGTTTCTTCTCCAGATTGCTCTGTTTATTCACAATCTTTCTTTGATAAAATTGTAGAAAATCAGAGGCAATGTACACTGCCTTCCAAATGTGAAGGGAGGGATGGAAAATGAGCCAGGAGGAGAAGGCAGCTCCAGCACAGACAGCGATGCAGAGGGGCCATCTGAGAGGCACAAACAGAGTAACTGCACTCAGTCTGTCAGCAGCCTTCATTTGCTGCTCCTTCCATGCAGGAATTTCCCATTAATAGCCAGTGTCTGAATCTGCAAATTTAATAATAATAATAATAATAATAATAATATGGAAAATAAAGACCTTTTGTTTTCCAGGCTTGAAGCAGCTGCACAGCATCTCCCAAGACGATGGCTGCAAAGATGAAACCAAAATCAGGACCAGTTTCACATCAGCAGTGTTCTGGAACCATGTCCTTGCCTTGTCTCCCACTCTTCCTGCTTCCTCCTGCCCTCAGTTTGTCAGAAGCTGTGCATTGGCCATTTGGGATGCTTACAGGGTACATGTGGGAAATGAGGTTGAGAGTTGGATGCTTTGATTTTAGCCAGAGACTGCAGAGTAGGTGAGAGTCTCCAAAAGAAAAGGGGAAAAAACCCTAAGGAGGAAAAAAAAAAAAGGAAAGAAAAAAGCATTCTTACAAATTTCCAGCAGTTTTTATTGTAGGTGGAACTGGTAATGGATGTAGCCTGACACTTCTAACTACAAGGCTCTGATTTCATTTGCCTTTAACTTTGTCAGACTCAAAACACTTGGCCTGAACCTCTCTTGGCTGGCTGCACATCAGCCAAAACAGCACCTCTGTTTGCAAGGACAGGGTTCAGGCAAAAGAAAAGCATTTTCTGCATGAGGGCTCCAGCAACCCTCTGCTCTGGCAAGGAGGTGCACTTCCCCAAAGGTACATTAGCTGGAGATGAGATGAAAACCTACCCAGGCTATAACCTGTGGAAAACTGAGGTCTGCGTGGTACAAAGGGCAAAAAACCTGAGAGTTGGAGTTTGAATTTGTGTCTTTTATAGGCTGATGTGGAAGGAAATGGTGCAGCCTTGCTCTGAGGCATGAAGGGTGTTAATGTTGAGCTCCAGCCCTGTACAGAAAGCAGAGCTTCCACTGCACTGTGCCAACACAATTCCTAAAATCCAGACTGAAATTTACCCTTCCAGTCCAAAGTGGAGATCCACTTTCTTTTTCCTTGCCCTCCTGCTTTGGGAAATGACCCAGGAAGGAATTCAGGAGGCTAGGGAGCATTCAGGTCAGATGTCTCATTTCTCCTTGTTCCAGGACTTTTCCAGCCATGCTCTGGAGAGAGGAGCACACAACACCCTCTGCACATTCACCGGGGCTCCTCAGGACTGGCACATCAATGCAGGAACAAAATAACAAAATACCCTGTCTGTGTCCTGACTCCAGCAACCAGGACCCATCCTGAGCCAGCTCCACCCTTCCCCTAAAAAACTGGAGAAAGGATTTCTCCAACACTTTCTTGCAGATAGATCAACAGCAAGGAAGGCAGTTTCCATTCCTTGTGTGATGGTCCAGCTCCACACTGTGAAGCAGTCTGGGCAGCCAAAACCCTCCTTGCTTCTGCCTGGGATCTGACAGCACCAGGCAAAACCTTCCTGGCTGCAGGGCCAGCTCTGGGCAGTTGTTATGGCCTGGACCAGCTGAAGAGCTTTGGGGGAGCCAGGAATTGCAGCATGAAAAACCTACGGAAGGAACAACTGGTGAATGCTCAGACCGGATCTTGGCCGTGGCACCTGAATTAGCCCCTCGCCCTGGCTGGCAGCACTGAGGTCTCCTTAGCAACAGCACTTCAATATTTAACACCAAATGCATGTGCCCAAATGACCTTCCAGGTCCTTTCCATAGTGTTGCTGCTGAGCTGGCTCCAGGAGCACGGCAGCTGCCAACTGAGCCATTGCCAGCTCAAGATTTCCTCTGCTTCTCCCAGATGAGCACTCACTGGGCTTGCCATGATTTGGTGCTCAGCACTGTGAGCTCATGGGCAGGGTGCAGCCTTCAGCAGAAACAATGTCTGACCAGGGGGGTTAAAGAAAGCCAAAGTCCAGAGGATCCATGGATAGAGACCATCCTGTTGTAGTCACCAGATGAAGGAGATGTGCTTGGAGATGCAGTCTGCAAAGCAGTGGAAAATTCAGCAGGAAAGCCCTGATGCCATCATTGTCCTGACTTTGGGGAAGGACAGGGGACATGGTCACAAGCTGACCAGCTGAGCTGATGGGCAGCAGAAGCAGAGAGGGGGCCTGGGGGTGGCCATGGACAGAGGAGGGCAGTGAGTCTGACTGGCAGTGAGGAGCTAATGGAAGCTGAGGGAGACAAAGCCATGGCCTGGAGGCTGTGCAGCCAGGATAATGGGCAGTGTCTGGGCTTGCAAGGGCAGACTCATGAGAAAGTCAGCAAAACAGAGTTGTGGAGCTGCAGGAGCTCAGCACTTCTCACTTCAGTAAGTGGCTGTTTATTCTGGTTGTTATGAAAAGCAGGACTGACACTGCTGTCTGCGAACCACGGCTCTCCTTCGTTCCCTCCATCCATCCACTCACCCCTCTCTGGAGTATTTAAGCACCTCCAAAGCAAACTGTGTTTATTTTCAGTAGATTCATCCAGGAAACTCTAGCACTGCACCTGCCTTCACCCTGAAACCTTCCTCTGTGCCTCCAAGCATCAGTGTGCAGTCACGGTGTGTGCATGGAGAGGGAACCACCCTGCCCCAAGCAGGAGCTGGGGGATGCTTTATGAAAAGCAGTTACAGCCATTCTTGGAAGACTTTGGCTCCGAGCCCCTCTGCCACATTCTTAGGAGAGATCATATCAAAAAAACCTATTTTTACTAAAATTGTAATGGTAACAGGCTCCAGATGTCTGTTGTTATGTAATAGGGTTTGTTTTAATGGATCCCACTTCCAGATGTGCAGCGTGGGCTCAGGGTGTCTGCTTGGTCCTCTGTGGAGCAGGGGGAGCAGCCAGCTCTCCCTGCTGTGCCAGAGGGGGCAGCTGCCTCCATGGCAGATGGGATTGCTCCTGCTTCCTGAGCACTGCTCTCCCTGGTCCTGTCTGGTACAGCTTCAGTCATCCTGGGCGCTCATCTCAGGTTCCACATCTCATTTGGGGACAAAAGCAAGAAGGGTCACTGAGTACTGGTTTGCTCAGCTCTGCATGGGAAAGGAAGGAGCTCATTGGCAAGGCTGGGATGAGGAACAGTCCCTGGCAGCACTGTGGTCCTCCCATGGGACTCCTTGGGACGATCTGTAGGTATCACCATCACACACATGAGAAGTATTGTTTGGGGATTCTGATTAAGCAGTGACTGAAGATTGGAAGCTAAAGGGAATTAAGGGATTGACCATGTCTTGATTTCCCAGGGCCCATTTTGTGCTTTCCCTGCTGTGAGAAAAACTTGGGCACGATAACTACTAGGAGGAATGAACCAGAAAGAGGTTTCCCCAAGCAGAAACATTTTGGACTTGGAAGTGAAGAGGAAAAGGAAAGAGGAAAGAGACTGTCACCTTCCCATTGAGCCTGTGGGAACAGCTCAGTAAACACCGATGGGACCAGCCCACACATCCTTCTGGACCAGTTTCTATGCTGTCATTGATGTTTTCCAGCTGAGCTCTTGCCTTGGTTCATCTTGCTTGGTGAGGTTCACTTTCCTGCTGGAAGCTGAAGGGAAGGTTTTTGAAGGCATTTCCAGGCCTGGTGGTTTCCCCTTCCTTCAGTGCAGGTTTTGATGCCATAGGATCAGTGTCTCCCTTCTGCAGCACTGCAATTAGCTGGAAACATTGGCTGCTCACCCATTTGATAGGAAGTGCTCCAGGGAGGGATGCAGCAGACGTCTGGATCCTAGCTGCTAGGTGGATGAGTGGTGCATGCTAAGCCAAGGAGGATTTAAATTCAAAGTATGTGGCTCTGTGCCATCGCTATTAACATCTGCTAATGAAATGCTAAGACTTATTAAGTGTGCAGATCGAGGAGGGAGATTTAAAGGGATGTACTTGGACTGAAAGCAAGAGGCTTAAGTGCTTTCTGGAGAGCAGAGAGAAGGGAACGCCCAGGGTTGGCTCCCCTGAGGAGAAAATGGAACTGCCACCTGATGGCAGAAGGAAAGAGCTGGAGACTCAATACCAACCCTGTAACACCCCATGAGACACGAGCTGAGCCACAGCTCTGAGGAGAAGGGAGGTCAGGGGGGCAGTGACAGATCTGCACCTGTGGAGGGGCACTGACCCAGCCCCAACATCACTGACCAGCCAGGCTGGGACCTCTGAGGCAGCTCAGGAAAAAGTGTGGTGAGAGAAGCTTCCTGTGGGTTTGCTGTGTCTCAGTTTGAACCTCCCTAGTGCCAAAAAAATCAACAAAGACCAGTGGGACAAAATCAGCACTCAGCTGGAGCCTGGGAAGCCCAAGGGGGAAAAGAACTGGTCTGGGTTCTCGAGTTCACACCCACTCTTGTGCTTGATTTTATCTGCAGCAAGGCTTTTACAGAGCTGGGTTTGCTTTGCATTGCAGTCACGTGCTTGTCTCAGTGATTTGGTTTTCTCTCTCCTCTTTGCAGAGCAGCACAAGGCGGGCTCTGGGGCTCTGCTGTGCACATGAAGGAGGCCTCGGCCACGGAGTCAATTGCAAAGCCATCTGCTCCCACGAATGAGGATGTTTCCATGGTTTTATGAAAGAAAGGGACTCTTCTTCTCCTCTCTTTTTCCTTTTTCTTTTCCTTTTCTTCCTATGAGGAAGCCGTACGTGTGTGCACTGCCTTGTCAGAAATGTGGTGTTTATCAGAGGTGTATTCCCCCCACTGCCACGGGACAGAGCCTGATGGAGGGGGGACAGGGGAGGGGAGAGTGGATACAAAGGCATCCCCAGCCCGGGAGACAGCCTATGGAAGGTGTGGAAACAAAGCAGGGGAAATGAATGAACACTTCATCCCGGGCCCTTCCCCCCAGCACGTCCATGTGAAATGTGGAGATTAGGTGGAAAATCCATACAGAAGGGAAATGTATGCCTTTAGCAGAGCAGGGCTCCCCACAGGCCAGCTAATTGTTCTGAATGGATGTCCTGGCTCACAGACAGTCTTTTCTAAGTTTGTTTTCCTGCTTTGACCAGTGTTTCTGCTGTTAACCCTTCTTCCATGGGAGGACAGTGAGTGGGAAAGAAGGAACTGTCCCTACCCTGTTTAACCAGGGCAGCAACACCTGACCCCTCCAAAGCTTCCAAAAGTCACAAGGGGGGAAAACATTTTGAGATGAGGTGTGAGAGGTGAACACATGGGTCTGACAACAAACAGCCAAGGAAGGAGGGATGCACTCTTGCTTGTTTTCTGGCCAGCTCCTGGACTGCCAGGGATGGGGCACAGAGGAGACTGAATTAACTTCCAGGTCTAATCATTAGTTATTTTTACAGTGCAAAAGGATTTCTCCAATACCTTCAAATGCCAACACCCTCGGGGGAATGAAGCCTCCTGTGGCATTCAGAGCAGGTGAGTAAATGTGGAAGGATGAGCATGGAAGAGGTATCTGGGCACTTTTCCAATGGGAGATCATATCCACAAGCTGGCTGTGCTGGGCAGGGAGAGGGTACTGCCCTCTGAGGACCTGCCTTGAGCCATTCCAGCCCCAGGTGTGACTCTCACTTATGGTCCCTTGCATGGTAAAGAGGTGATTCACAAGGAAAAGAGAAGGGAGGGTTGTCAGACATGGCTTAAATTAAGATGGGCAAAGCTGATGTCCTGGAGGATGTTCTTCTTGGTCACACCAAGCACCCAGCTGATCCAAGTGCCAACTCCTCTGGGGACACCATTGCTTAGGGCCTGGGTTGCTCAAAGCAGCTTGGGAAGGGAGGAGGAAACATCCACAAGATGGGAGAGTGGAGAGCCAAAGCAAGGGGCACTCAGTGCCCTGCTGAGGCAGGCAAGGTTCAGCATCATAGCCTGCAGGCCAAGTGGGAGGGTGGGACAGCCACACTCAGCCCAGGTGGAAATGGATCTATCAGATCTGACCATGGGGAGTCCTTCCAGCCAGCCTTGATGAGGGTTGGGGATCAGGGTGTGGGCAGGCAGGAAGGCACAGGGTGAACTCACAGGCCAGCTCTTCCTCAGCTTCACTCCCTCCCTGCAGCCTTGGGGCAGGACTTCTGAGCTCCCAGAGAGCTCCCAGCGAGGGTATCCCATGGCTGGGGAGAGCCTGATGATGGGGAGGCTGACAAGTGCAGGCAGGCAGCAATGGTTCTGAGCTGCATCCTCCAACTCAGAACCTCACCCTGCCCCAGGTCTACTGGACATCAGACAGGTTATGGCCATGCACACCCCCACTCTGGCCAGCTCCAAACTGGATGCTAGAGGGATGAAGGAGAAGGCAAGGCCTTATGTCCTGCTTTGCCATAACCATCCTCAACACTTCTGTAGCAGACACATCCTAGACCCCCTGCTACCCACTCATATCCACAACCTGGGGGTCCCACGAGGTGCAGTAGCTCAGCAGAGGAGGGCAGAGCATGGCCAAGGCAGCGTGTTGAAAATGCAACCGCTAATTACACAATGGGTTCCTTATGTGCCCTGGAAATGCAATATGTGGGAGGACTCCCAGCCAATTCATGTTTTAGGGCAAATCAAGGCGATATATTACTCGACTCAGCTCCTAAATTTGGTCATACTTTAGCTGGTGTTTTCAGACGTTTGTGAGTTAGGTTGGCCGATGCCACAGAGAAAAGCGATGGGGCAATTATCCTAATGAGGAACAAATGCATTACTTCTGCAAGTTATTTGGTGCTTGGAACAAGCCCTCCCCATTGCGTGACTACTTTGTACAGAGTTAACCCCTGCTGAGACCTCGGGGAGGTCATTTTTCTGGAAGATGAGAAGGAAATTCAGTGCCCATCAGATTGCTGGGGTTAAACACTGTGCAATGCATGAAGCTTTCACAGCATGTGGCAGCAGCCTCAGTGGCTTCACTGGCACTGAGCAGCTTTTGCCCTTCACAGGGGTCATGGACAGGCTGTGTGTCCTGCAGAGGTGCACAGGACCAGCCTAGGAAAGCCCAGCTCCCTCTGGGGCCAGAGCAGCACTGCAGAGATCAGCCTGGGCAGTGTGTCTTGGACAAAGCAGCATCTTCACCATGTGGATGAGCAAGGCTTCTCTTGCCCCTAAATCACAGCCTGCAGGTGCTGGTGATGCCATGTGTGTGTCTCCTTGCTTGTAGGACCCTGGAGCAGAGCAGGAGGAGCTCAGACAAAGACCTGGCGCTTCCCAGTTGGCCACTGGCTCAGCAGACTTGTCCCAGCATCGCACCCCCACCACCCAGGGGACTTCTGAAAGATCCAGCAGAAAGTCCTGGCCCTCTTGGCCCACCCACTGTGCCTCAATTCCCCCCTTTTTAGCAACATCCCCAGGTGATTTAGAGGCAGTAAGGACCATCCTGCCTCTGACCACCCAGGATTCCCAGCCCCTCACAGCAGCTCTTCCCTCAGCCCTGTTGGAGAGCCCATAGGCCAGTGGTGTTCAGGCTCTTGTGTGGCCTCAGGCATTGAGGGGACAGAACCTCATGCATTCCCCAGACTCCATTTCAGAGCCTTTAAATGGGCTTCCAACCCTGACATGCCAGCATTGTTTTGGGGATTCAGCATCTCAGTGGTGACTGAGTCCCCGTGGCTGGGGGTTGTGTGGCAAGGGGGGCTCCAGCAGCTTGCTGCACCTTTCTGGCAAGCAGCCCATCCAAAGCCAGACCGCCAATTTCTGCACATCCACCCCCTCTCTGTATGAGCCTGTGGCTCACACCAGGCTTCCACCACCTGCCCCAGTCCCATAGGAATGCTGGGTGGGTGACAAGGGACAGGACTGCTGGGACAGGCACAGCCTGGCAAACCCCCATCTATGCAGGACTCCCTGGCCCCATCCACAGCGGGTGCAGGAGCACAGGCTGGAGGAGCTGCTTCTCTCCAAATCCTTTTTTGCTTTTGTATTTTTCTTTCTTCTTTTCCTGCCTTCTCCAGAAGGGCCCAGATGCCTTTACTTTGGCTGGGCTCCCTTGGCCAGCAGCCCGTGGAGGCACCAGGAACGCCGTGTGTGAGTGTGTGAGCCTGTGTGTGCAATATTAATACACAGAAATGGAAGACGACCAGCACATAAACATTCTTTACTGTTTGGGTCACAGCCCGGGGAGCTGTAAGAGCTTTTGTGCTGTTTTGAACACACAGACTAAATAGAGAGGGAGCAAATAGAGCAGAGAGGATGAGAAGCTGGGAGAGACAGGGTGGGAGGATGAGCAGGAAGAAGAAGCGAGGAGGACCCCCTGCACACCATGGGGTCTGACAGGAGTGGGCAGGGGAGGTGTTGGTGCAAGGCTGGGAGCTCCCAAGGACACCCACATCTGCTCCACACAGAGGGCTAGGCTGGAGGTGGGAGAGAGACCAGCTTGGGGCTGCTCATCACGCATATTTGTCTGCATTAAAGTCAAAGGTAAAATAATAATAATGATGGAAGCTGGCTGAAGGCTGAAATAACCAGGATTCCTGTGCAGATCTCGTTAGAGTGGCTGCAGTGTCAATTTGGGAATAAGGAGGAGGGGGCTATGCTGGAAGTGTTTCTGCAGCAGGCGAGGGGAAGGACGGTCTCTCCGGAGCTAACAAGACCCAGCTGGCTCCCAACTGCAGCCGAGAGTGTTAAATCAGAAACTATTCCGTCAACAGCCACTTTGGCCAAATATGAAACATTTCCAGGGAATCAATGGCCGGTGCTGGTGACGCAGAAGCCAATAGTCCTGACTTCTTTTCCAGAGCCTCCAGAAATACACTCGTCATTTTGGACTTAAAGGGACAGGCCGCACTTTTCCCACTCGTCTCAGCGGCGTTCGGCTGAGAAATCCACATTGAGCAGCAACAACAGAGGCTGGGCTGGCTTAATCCACTGGTTAGTGCTTGCAAAGGGCCCCAGGGGGGTTGGACCTGCCAAGCTGCTCCATATGACAAATCTGAACTGGCCCTGTCCTCCCCGAATGTTTTCCGTGGAGATGAGCTCAGACAGAGGCCTTGAGCTCCGTGCAGCTGAGCTCCGAGCGCTGCTGCCCTCATCCTCCAGGTGTCTGAGCCTTTGACCCTCACCTGTGCAGAGCATGATGGAAACCAAATGTTCAGGCTGGGCCCATGGGGCTTCAGGAGAGCAGGGAGTCACCAAATCCTCTGGCACAGACAGGGCTGACCGCTGTCCCCCTTTGCACTCGGTGACACATTTAATGTCCCAGTCTGCACGAGGGCAAGGCCAGCAGCAGGGCTGCAGCCAGCATGTCTCAAGAACATTTAGATCTTTTAGGAATGAAGCAGGGCAAATGGTGTAACTTTTTCTCTAGGTCCTCAGCCACTCAGGTCTCCTCCCACTTCCCAAGGCACTGGGATATCCCAGTGGTTTGTCCCAGCCTTCCTTCCAGCCTGGGTCACACTCATCCCATCCCAGCAGAGAAACAGCACCCATGGCACCTCACAAGGCACAGCTAAGCAAGGCAGATAAATCATTAGAGTATAAAATAATGATCCCTGGGGATAACACATTGAGGAATACATTGAGTGCAGGTAGCTTGGTGTGCAAGCTGAAGGCAAGTTTCCCTAACAGACAGAAGGGGTAAAAATGGAAAAAAAGAGTATCAAATAATAGTAAATTGTTTGACAATGCAGCAGTAAGGTCTGTGGAGCTGTACTTGCTGCCACTTGGCCTATACTCCTTGTTTGGAGCAAGGCAAAATCCACCCAGGTCTGAGCTTTGCAGTGCCCATGCACCCACGTCCTTTGGCATCCTCCCTGTCTCAGAGAGCTCCTTCCCATTCCTGTCCCTGATGGGACATCAGAGATCTTGCCCCCAAATGGCATTTGGTTGAGGACATGCCCACACCTGCATCTTGGTGCTGTAAAAAAGCCCTAAAAACCAATCTTCCACCATGGTTAACCAGGATTTTCTTCCACATAGCCAAAAGCTGCTGATCAGGGCTCCCTGGAGCAAAGCTGTCCAGCTGCTGGGACACTGGTGGCGTGGTCTGGCTTTTCAAAACCAGGGTGTGCTCAAGCACATGTGGCTCTTCCAGCTCTGCACAGCTCCCAGCTCGAGCAGGTGAAGGGCACTCTGCATGCACAGCATTGCCAGCTGAATGTGTATTCCCAGTTGTGTCTGGACTCTGAAGGCTGGCTTGGTGGTCTCCTCTGGTGATCATAGCTTTTATCAGGGGCCAGGGAGCTGGAAAAACGAGCCAAGCATCCTGTTTCTCTTTTTCTGCTGTAAGCAGCCTGCATTCCCACCAGCTGCCCCAGCCACAAAAATAATCCTGGGAGTTCTCCTGTTGGACAAACTTGGGGAAAGAGTGACATAGATGGAGAGGCTACCCTGGGGTGGGGGGCAGCCAGAATTTGGGCAAAATTAGAAGCAGGGGAGGAGGCATTTGGAGCTCCCTGGAGAAAGGGGCTCGGCTGGGGCATGGCAAATGTGTCCCATGGCTTTAGGGGTGATAATGGAGCAAATTCTGTCCACAGGGCACTGGGGTGGCAGATGCCCTCGACATGGCAAGGGATCAGCAGGGCTCTCAGACTCCTGGGGTGGCTCCTGGACAGGAGCTCTGGATTCAATCTTGCCAGTCGAGGGCAGAGCATGGCAGGGGGACTTGAGCCAACGGGTGGAGAAGGAGATTGTGGTCATGGCACAAGGAAAACAGAGAACGAGCCATGAATCCACAAGCTGTGTCCTGTTCCCCATCCCTTGCACCCTGCTGTGCCTGCATCTATCATTCATGCTGATGCTCCCCCTCCACTGTGTTTCCAGAGGTACTTCCAGCCTGGAATGTTCTATTAAAGGGTATTCTCCCTTTCTTTCTCCTTTTCCCCCCCTCCCCGCCCTGGTTTGAATGAGAAGCCAAGGGGCTGTAAAACGCAGAGTTTCCCACCTAGCTGAACCAGAGGAAATGATGCTGACTTAAAGTTTAATTTACCCCATTGCAGCAGTAACAAGCACCAGTTTTTGGAGATGGACAGAAAAGCTGGAGTGGATGAGGTGGACCTTGGCTTGGGAGAAGAGGTGCTTGGCTCTCCCCCTGCTTCCTAAGCAGCATGCAAGGCACAGCTGGGAAGATCCAGGGGGGTCAGAGCAAAACTGTCCCCACATCTCCTCTGCTCCTGGCAGCTCAACACACTATACCTGTGTTTTTCAGTCTAATAAGATGTTCTCTCTCTACATGTGCTCCTTGTGTTTAACCTGTCACTGTTATCATCTTACTGCTTAGTGAATGCAACTGTCAACTGTAAACTTAGTAATGTCTACATAAAAGCATTTAATACAGTTTGTAATATATATACAGATTGCAATATTAGGTTATTACCAGATAGATTGATATGAGTGGGTTTTAAGGTTAGCTTTAGTAGAATCCTAAGCTAAAATGAAAAGAATTCCTGAGTTGTGGAATAAGAATCTCTGAATGAAGAATGATGTTACTTTAGTCTTCCAGCATAACTGGTAAAAATAGATTCTTTATAGACAAATTATACATGCTGGACTTCCTAATTTCAAGTTCTTATTTGAGTATATCATTTTTGCACCACATAGTAAACTGAGATTTTTAAAGCTAAACTATGCTGACTTTTTCAAGAATTTTGATTTGCTCTCTTCTGTAGACTTCCTTTAGTCTTGGACAGCTCTCTGATGTTGAAGGCTGTGGGTGATGCTTCTAGGACTCCTTAGACAGTGCAATCTCATTTGTGAATGGCCCTGTGAAACACCTCGTGCCTCCCGCTGGAGCTGAGCACGAATGAGCTGAGCAGAGCACGCCGAAGCTCTTGCACCTCCCATGGATCCAGGCCACCTCTCTCCAAATTTCCCTTCCTGGGATGCTCCAGTGGAGCGCTGTCCGTGCCGGGCCCTGCGCTGCCCGGGGCTGCTCCGTGCCGGTGGGCTGGCTAACGAAGCAGCCCCACACACCCCAATCAAACCCGCTTTGGCTCGGGCAGGAGGTTAATCAGCTCCTGGGAAACCTCTGGGAAGCAGGCGGGGGGCAGGTCTGCCAAAGGCGCCAGGAGGAGGCAAAAGGAGAGCGCACGTCGGAGGTCACCGAGCGACGCCGGGAAGTCACCCAGGTCCCCTCGGCCAGGGGCTGCCCAGGACCCGCCAGCCTGTCTGGGATGCAGCACACCCTGTGCCACACGTAGGGGCGATTCCCTTGGGGGATTAGGCTTGATTAATGCTAATTCCTCTGCTCTGCCGCGTTTTTCCAGCCCTGCCGGTGTGCTTGTTTCTGACACATGCCGTGGGAGCCGCTGTAATGAGTGGGCAGCGTTCCTGGTGGACCCGATGGTTGTCTCTCGCTGTTTCTTGCTGTTGGGACAGTTAATTCAGGGAATACTTTGCTCTCAAAGTCAATGATGGGACATGAGCAGGTGCCAGAGAAGGACAGTGAGACCCTGTATCCATCTGCTCCAAGCAGGCAGGGATTTGAGCATGAGGAAGGCAAGAAACACTTCCCTGCAGGCACCAGAAAAGTGATGTGCAAAAGAGGTCAGGGGCAAATCTCTGCTCCCAACAGAAGGACAGCTGGGCAGTTGAGATATTTGGGGGATTTTGGCTCTCCTGAAAGGTGTTTTCAGGCTCCAGACTGCCAGCATTGGGGTTGCAGTGAAAATGAGCTCTAGGACCATCCCATGTTGCAGGAGGGGTGAGCTAAGGAGTGCCAATGCAAATGCCTGGAGCAAGGGGCCAAATCCAGCTCCAGCTGAAGGTTTGGCTATGCTAGCACTGCCAAAGAGCACAAATCCTGGCCCTGGATGCAGTGGCCAGTGGGTAGATAAGAGGCAGCCCCTCCTCCCTGAGCAGTCACCGCTCCAAAGCATTCACAGGCAATGGGGTCTGACCAAACGCTGAGGTCAGGACCTCCTGGAGTCACTCGTTCCCAATTAACAAGTCAGCTGCACACCAAGATCTGCCAGGTTTTGCAAGAAAGCATCCAGGGACAGACACAGGCTGGCTCTGTGAGCACTGTACACCTCCACCATGGGACCCTGCCTCTGGCCACAGCCACAGAGCTCTTTCTGGGCCAGGGCCAAGCTCCCTGGGGATGCTCCAGAGAGCAGCTGAAGATCCTGGATTTGTTTGCACCCTCCAAGCCAAGCACACCAGGATCTTCTGCTCTGCTTCTGTTCTCTGGCCTGGGTGGATTTTGGGATAGCACTGTTTGTCCTCGAGTGCTCAGCTGTTGAATGCCACTGCTGGACTCGTGGCTGGGATATTACCCCCTGCACATGTGGGCCTCAGTCTCTGAGACTGCCCAAACTCCACAGCTCTTCAAAACAGCCTCAGTTTTGGGAAAATTCTGGCACTTGCTGCTTGGGTCACTCTCATGCTGTGCTCTTCCCATGCTGAGCTCAGCAATGGTCCAGTCACACAGGCAGATCCCCCTTTTATTCAGAACAAAGCAAACAAATTATTATTTTCAGGTGTTCTCATTAATGGTACAACCTTGTTTGCAGTCCTCTTGGATATAAGGAATTCTGCCTCGGATGTGCACCGTCCTCTCTGGATGATGCCTTAGATGAACCTCCAACAGCAGTGGTAGTCAAAGCATGACCCCTCTTGGGGCAGTGTCCTTCCTGAAGGCTGCAAACTGCCTTGGGGTTATCATTTCTACACCAGACTCCAGTGATGGGGACTTTTAAATTCAGACTCTCCATGGTGAAATCTGGACATGCTGCAGCTCTGCCCCAGCAATGCCTCTAAACTGTGCTAAACTTGTGCTACTCCAAGCTGTGAAATATTTAGGATCTAATTGTGATTTTACCTCCCCCCCGAGATTCAGAAGCCACACTGGTCAGCCCAGTCAGCTTTGCATGCTGCAACACTGGGAGAAAACGGAGATAAAAACATCCTGTAGGGCAGGAGCAGGATGGTGATTAATCCTTGGAAAAGGCTAACTGACATGACCATCAATAACTACAGTAACTTGTTATGGCTGCCTCATTCCAGGAGGATTACATGCCTGAACACTCCTTAAAACATCTAATGAATGTCATTTTGTTTCTACTCTCGGTGCTCATGCAAGTGAAGCACTCAGCAGCGCTGGCCAGAACCATGGGGAGAGCCGGCAGGGCTGCTCCAGCTTCCCACACGCTGATCCTCCTGCACCTCCCTGCTGACCTGAAATATCCTTGCTGGGTGCTCCTGCTGTCCTGCTGCCAGCTCTGTGCCACCAGGATCCTTGCTGTGGCCCAGTGCTGGCTCTCCCTGGCTTGGGTGACATCCAGCTGCAGGACACCTTCCCCATGGCACAGGCACCGTGGCTCTCACCTTGCTCCTGCTCTGAAAGCAGAGCTTTAATCAAGCAGAACTTGGGTCAGATTTGCCTGCCTCGCCCCCATTTTGGGGATTTTTACAGCAATATTCACAAAGGAAGATGGCAAAGGCACAAGGGCTGACACAAGCTGTGTTTCACAGAACCACAGCATCCCAGAAGGGTTTGGGTTGGGAGAGGCCTTAAAACCTTAAAGCCCATCTATTCCGACCCCCTGCCATGGGCGGGGACACCTTCCACTAAAACAAGCTGCTCAAACCCCATTGGACCTGAACTTGAACACTTCCAGGGATGGGGTTTGTCTGCTCCACCCTCACATTCCTCCTCCTCCCTATTGGGAAAACAAACCAAACCAGCCATGAATCTGCCATGGGGGGCCAATAGCCATGAGCCCTGCAGGCATCAGCAAGCCAAGGCAAGGTGTGGAGTGTCCAGAGAGGGTTTTCCAGCCCCAAGTTTGTCTTGGTATGCAGCACCCCAGCCATGAAAGTTACTTGCATCTGTGAGATCCATTTCCTCTTAATTTTGCCAAGGAATGTTCTTTAAAAAGGAAGAACAGTGAAAGCAAAGCTGTGAAAGGTGTGTTTTGCACTGCAGGACCGTATTGTTTTGCCCCTCCTGAGCAGACAAGCAATGATGAACTGCAGACAAGCAATGATGAACTGCATCCCAGCAGGCTGGGGCTAGGAATCACTTTGGAGATGCTCACCTCCCTGCCACATTTCAGGGAGGGGCAGGGGGAGTTTTGGCAAAGGTTGTGTACAGCTCCAGATCCTGAGGGTTAATTCTCTGCCTTGTTCATGCTGGACAGGGGCATTATCAGTGAAATACAGGGGCCACTGTTTTTCTCCAAAACCCCACCATTAATCCATTATGGCTCCAAGGAAGGCTTTTATATTTTCTGCTGGCAAGGCTGTCTGGGTTCATTCCAGACTCACCCCTCATCCCCACACCAGGGGCAGCCAGGACTCCTACCTCACCCTGCTGTGGATTCATTTTTTCAAGGTGCTGACAGTTTCTTGCCTGCTGATGCTGTGTGAGACTTTCTGGATCCCGAACAAAGGTTTTTGAAAAGGTCTGGAGATGCTCTCTGGAGTCAGAGTGTCTGACCCCACCGACAGTCTGCAGCCATGCAAAGAGACCTTGGCACTGATGGGGACATCAAAGCAGATCCAGACTCTGGGATCCCACCCTGCTCCTCCCCACATCCTGCCAGTACAAGCAGCCTCACCAGTTCGTTGCTGGAATTCCTTAAACACACGACTGTCTGCAGAGGTGCAGCCGAGCCCAGCCCCGTGCACAGCTCACACCTGACCTTCCCTGATTTCTGCAGCCCTGGACTTGGCTTTTCCTATTAGCAGAGGACCTTTCTGCTGCTTCTTGTACTCTCAGCCTCATATTTCAAATTCCTTCGCAGCTGTGTCTGGTTTTCATTTGAACATATTACATTTAGATAGATCTGTCTATATATAATACAATGAGAAAGGATTTTCAAGGTAATAAATGGAACATGCAAGCCTAATTGTTCAGGATGACCCAATGCAATTCGGTAAGTCCAGCGAGTTGTTTATATTGGCAAGATGAGAACAAAATATCATTGGATATGGTCATTATTCTTATAAGATTTCAATATATATACATTGTCAGGAGTCCCTGAGTTATGAAGTCCTCCTCACTGGAGGAATAAACATGCTGGGTAGTAATCCTGGAAGCAATCAAAATGCCTTCAGCTCAGTGCCTGCAGAGCCCCTCTCTCTACAGCCAGCCCTGAGCCCGTGGGCCTTGCTCATAGCCCAGACTCACCCACAGATGGTTTGTCTCGCTCTGAGGCCATGGGCAGAGCTTGGAGAGTGAGCAGAGAGGCAGAAATAGGATTCTTGGCATTTCAGGTTGAATTACTGGAGCTGTCTATGACGGCCCCACTGGTCAAATAGGAAAAAATAACATGAGGGAGTTGGCTTCGCTCTCAATGTGGCTGGGGGAGCCTGACGGGTGTCTGCTCCTGCCTGCTGGCCTGGGGATGGCCTCAGGTGTGCTGGGATGGGGGAGGCAGGGCTGGCTGCTCTGTGCTTTGTCCAGGACATCCCACCTGGGGACTCTGCCCCTGTTCCCCACCCAGCTGAGCATGCCCGGGCAGCAGCTCCTCCATTTGTGGATGCAAGAGTGGGCTCTGCTGGGAAGGATACATGGAAAGGGGCTGGCCTCCACTCCTACCTCCTGTACACACCTTCCTGCCAGCTGAGAAAACTTCTGGAGCTTCTTCATCCCTCACCCATGATCCAGGGAAAGGGGGCACTGTGGGGATGCAGGTCAAGGCAGCACTGACATAGCAGATGCCAGAAATGCCACATCAGCCCTTCAGCTTCCACAAGAGGCCTCCAGCTGCACAGGGACCTCCCTGTGATGGTGATGCACAAGCTCCTCCAAGGAACAGGGAGAATGGCACCCTCCCAGCTCCTGTGTGCAGCCCTGGGTTTGCCTCTCCTGGGACCCCAGGGACTGTCACAGGGTGCAGAGGCCCCAGGGCTGAAAATACTCATCAGGTCCCAGCTGTGGTTACTGTCTGTCCAGAGACACACAGCTTACCCCCCACAGCTCGTCCCCTGCTTGTTCCCGACAGGGCACCCAAGAAACTCCTGACAAGGTTCTCCAGTGGGTAAAGGACTCACCCTCAGCTGGTCCTGTGTCTGGGGGGTATAAATCAGCCCAAAAGACAGCGTTTCTCTTTCAGGGAGAAGCTAACTTTCCACTGAATACACTGAGCTGACAAGCGGTGAAGCCTTGGCTGTTTACCCCAGAGCCCAGGCGTCATGGTCCACATGGCTGGAAGTCTCAGCAGGGCTCTATTCACTTTGATTTTACACCAGGGTTAACTAGACCCCGGTAATTATCCCCTTTTAACAAGGCAGTGTTTACACCTATGAGAAAGGGTCAGCTCCTGACTTGCTCACTTTGGCTGGAAGGAGAGTATTGCTCATGGCAGCTGGAGAGGTGATGTGACCATAGCGGGGAAAGAAAAGATGGGAAGAAAGAAAGAATTGAAAATAGGAAAGGTGATCTTAAAGCTCAGATGAAAAATATCCCCCATGATCCCTGACTCCAGAGCTTGCTCCCTCCCCATCCCTCCTTCCCCCACTGTGATGCGATGCAGCCTCCGAGTGCACACAGAGATAGTTGGAAGCTGGGATATGTTGATGGATTTCGTAGCTCCTGGGCTATTAAATGTCTGGACCAGCTAATTTTAAAGCAAACAAGCAAAGGCCAAATGACAAATTGTTTGGGAGGCCCTTCAGGAGGAGGATGGAGTTTTACGACCACCAAGGGCACAGTTGCTGCCATTAAATCTGTGGACAAAGGGGAAAAATAAGATCTGATTTATTTGGTGATGGTGGAAAATATTATCCACGCTATAATTTATTGATCATTGCATCCTCCCAGTTTTCAAGGCCTCTTTCTCGTGCACATGGAACATATACATATTTTTCTGCACATATGAGGCTGAAATTCATAGTGGCTCCTGCACCTGAGGAATTTTTGCGTGCTCTGCTGGTTGTGGGGCAGGAGCCAGCACAGCAGGACTGTGGAGCAGCTCTCTGTGGTGAGGGACAGGTCCCCTTGGTGCTGGGGCTGCTCTTCAGTCAGGCAAGGAGCTGTGGGATTACTGGGAATCACTTGACCCTGGCAGGTCTCTTCCTTCCTGCTGGGCACTGATCACCAGGTCACTGCTGTAGGATCCTTGCTCTCCCATCCTGCCCCCCTTGACCCTGTGCCTTCTGCTCCCCAGAGTGTCTTGGAGACATTGAATCGTGTTTGGCAAAACCTGCAAGATCACCAAGTGTGACACAGACATGGGACATAGACACTGTTACCCCAGCACTGCCAAGGCCACAGCTGACCCATGTCCCCAGGTGCCACATCCACACATCTCTTAAATCCCTCCAGGGATGGTGACTCCACCACTGCCCTGGGGCAGCCTGTGCCAAGGCTGGATAACCCTTTACATGAATAAATTTTTCCTAATCTCCAATCTAAACCTCCCCTGGCACAAGCTGAGATAATTTTCTCGTCCTCTTGCTTCTTGCTTAGGAGAGACCAGCCCCTGCCTCACATCCACAAGGAGGAATGCTGTCCCTGGGGAAGGACAAACTGGCCCAAACAGCCCTGCACACCCATGGTGAGGGGAAAGCTGACCTTGAGGAGGTTTGGTCTTTGCAAAAGGGAGCAGGGACACACAGCAAAGTGCTGTCAGCAGCGTTTCCCAGTGCTCCCAGCCAGGCTCAGGGGCCCGTGGAGCCCAGCTGCCTCCGTTACCTGGCTCAGGGAGCAGGATTGCTTCCCACAGCCAGCACGGGTGGTGGGAGCAAAATTCAAGATGGCAAATGAAAAGAGGGCAGGTTTGGGCTCCTGGGAGCCTTCCTGGAGCTGGAGGCTCTCTAAGCCAGTCCATCTGGAGAAGAGAGAGCCAGGCTCTGCAGGGATAGCCGGAAATAACAGCAATTTATGCAGTTATGTTTCCAGATTTTTTTCCTCTAACTATCAAATAATACCATAAGGAAAAAATAAAAAGAAAAAAAGGAGAAAGGAAATAGAAAAAGCAATATAGGGACCAGAGCTTTTAATCCTCTCTGCGTTCCCAGAGAAATCCAGGGGCTCTTTCCACCCTTTAACTCACTCCTGCTCTCCATTAAAGCCTCCTCCAGTAGACCCAGGGAGAGGAGCCCAACCATTCTAGACAAGTTCTGGGACACCTTTTCCCTGTGCAAACAATCAGATGCAAAACCTGATCCCTGCAGCTTTTGGGGGTGACAGCGGTGGCCCTTCTGGGGCAGGTGACATTTGCAGAGCCTCACTCGCCTCCAGCCTGGCAGCCCAGGGGCAGCAGGAGCTGGTGCTGGGGGATCTGTGGGAGCCAAGCACTGCTCCTGGAGCAGCACAGAGTCCTCCCACCCTGCCAGGCCGATGCTCCCCCCGGTCAGAGCCGGCGTTCCTGGGTGTGTCCATCCCGGCTCTCTGTTATCTCACGGCCCCGCCGGTAGCTGCAGCTCTGCCCGCTGGGGAGTGACAGGAAAGCAGCTTTTACAGAGGCAGGCAAAGGCTCCCAGCCCTGCTCCACAGCCATGTGCTCATCTCTGAGCCTGGGAATGCCCCAGGCACTCCAAAAGCTCGGGATGTGCTTTGGCTCAGAGCACAGCCCCGTTCCCTCTGTTCTCTGCAGTCACCCATGGCCCAGCCCAGCCCGAGGCTGTGCCCAGGTGCCAGGTAGGATGGCACAGAGGTGCCTGGATCTCCAGCATCCTGCTTGGAAGGAGAGCACAGGAGAAGAGCAGCTGGGAAGGCAGTGAGGCACAGAGCCCCTGCGGTGCCACACATCTGTTTTCCTTGATTTGGGGAGCAAAGGCCAGGGCAAAGGTGGGTTGCTCAGACCACCCACAGCCCTTGGTGGTGACAGGGAGTGATGAGCCACGAGGGACCTGCCATCCCCTCCAGAGCAGAGCCACAGCCAGGCAGGGCATGCAGAGGGGATGAGCACAGGCTGCAGCAGGGATGGATTCCTCTGGTGGTGCCTGGCTGCTCCCAACAGCTTCAGGATGGGTGAGGGCATGGATTGCCTGGACAGCAGGGTTAAATCCAATAAACAATGAACAGCACAGTCTGCTTTTCCTCTAGCACAGCATCTGGAAACGAGGTGAAGAAAACATTTTTGGGTGGATTGAGTGTTCCCATTGCACCTATCAGGTTGGGAATCAGGGAGAAGATGGATAACTGTATCCTCCCACCTGTCAGGCAGAAAATAAACAGCGCTCAGAGAGCTGCTGGAGCTCTTGCCTGTGACACAGATGGACCAGGGTACAGGTCCTCATGCCTCTTCAGAGACCAGTGAGAGTATTTAGGTGAATGGAACACCCCAGTGAATGCCTCTTCCTAAGGCTCCTCTCTTGCTGGGCTAAGAGCCTGTGGTACCCAACCAGACTGTCCTGATCAGTGAGCAGAGGGGGCCCTGGAAATGATGATTTCTTGCCTCAGCCCTGAATTAAACAGCAAATATTTTTTTCTTTTCTTGGAACAAACTGGGAAGAGAGTTGTGCTGCTTCCAAGAGCAAGCAGAGCCTTTCAGTGTGCTGCTGCATCAGCTGGACTCGATGCCCAAAGCACGGTGCAGGATTTCTGGCATCACCCAGGCTTGCTGGATGAGCTACCCGAGGGACAGACAGAGCTCGGGGTGAGCCAGCCCCTGTCAGCACAGACCCCCCTCGATGGGTGCAGACAGAGGACATGCAGCCCTCACACTGTGCAAACAGAAGAGGATCTCTCTTGGCACTGGAGCTGTTTTCCCTTCCCAGAGTAAAATGCCCAAGTACTTGCTATATTTAGACCCCGGGGTTTTTCAGGAAACACAAAGAAGCTTGTGTGAAGCTCCATATTCACCTCTGGAGATGGCTCCTGGCCTCCTGACTAGGGCTGGCTCCAAAGCCCATCGTTGCATCGGTGCCAGCCCCACATGTCCTTCCTGCCCCACCAGGCCTCCCACAAGCATTGGGGGTCCCTGAAACACCCTTGGCCCAGGGTGAGCTCTGTGGGCTCTGACCAGTCCCCTTTTCACACCGGGAGCAGCTTAGGAAAGCCGGCAGAGGGCCAGGGCTGCAATGGGAAGGAGCAGCAGGGCCTACTCCTGCTGCCACCCAGCCCTGGCAGCGAGGGCTGCAGTGCTGGACGGCAGAGGGCACCGGAGGTGGCAAAGCCATCCCATAAAAAAAAGCTTCTCCAGCGTTTAATGCTTTTGCCTTGAGAAAAAAAGAAAAAAGGTTGCCTTTTTGACTAAGTTAAATGGTTGCCACCCCTCCTTGGGGTGCCCGGGATGGGGTCCCCATCCCCGTCACCCACCCGCGGCTGCAGGGCTGCCCTCCCTCCCTCCCTTTCCCAACTGGATGGCTTCCCAGCAAGGAGCAGCAGGAGAAATCTTGGCTTCTGGTGGGGAAAGGCAGCCAGCGGCAGGGAAGGGCGGGAGGGAAAGCGATGCATTTCCAGTGTCGAGCGCACCATCCTCGCAAGTATCCCCGTAATTGCAGCCACATGCTGGCTCCCACAGCCCTAGCTCCGAGCCCCAGATCCCCTTCTCCGCTCCTGGGGCTGCTGTACAGCCCTCCCCGACCCAGACACGCCTTTCATCTCCTGCTTTAGGCCGAGAGAGAGCTGCACCCGTTCTGCATCACGGACCTGTAAACCCAGCGGGGGCAGCGGGAATTTCCAACACACCCTTAAACCACAGAGAAAAATGATGGACCCTGGATTATAGCGGTCCCAGGCCCTTCTTTCTCTTTCTTTCCTCCCTCTCTCTTCCAACATGAATATTTATCCCCTCGTCTGGGCTGTCTCCTCGCCGGCCGTCGCCATCGGCATTCCTGCAGGAATTCCTCCTTCTCCCGCCACCGAGAGCAGCCCGGGGCCGGGGCGAGGGGGAGGCAGCCCTTTTCACTGCCAGTGCCCCCATCCTCGATGGAGAGTAAACATTGTTCCTCTCACAAAGGCGGGCATTGTGGCAGCACGGG
>VYZP01018077.1:4269-15069 GCA_013400635.1 Hypocryptadius cinnamomeus | reverse complement strand
ACTCTCCATGTTTTAAACACCTGCCTGCACAGTGTTGAATCATTGCATAAAGTTGTGTGTTTGCCTGCATTTTAAAATCAAATGTCTTTTCAGCCTTTTCAGACATATATAACTGTATAGCTTCCTCATTTAAGGCCACTGTATCTTGCCAAACAACACAATAAACCATTTTCAAAATCCTTTTACCAATATTTGTGTGGCTTAGTACAAAACAAAGACTTTGTCAAAGGCTCCTGAAATCCAGAATTTATTGAGGAAAGTGAGAGCAAACTACTGTTTACTCTATCATAGAGATATAGCTTTTCTAAATAATCCTTATGTCATGATGTTTGGCTGATTCCAGTTATAAGCAAAAAACCCCCAAGTAAGCATTAAAAATTAATGAAACTTTATCCCTGTATCTTTATTTTCTCCTTCATTTCAAATATCACTTGATTTTTACATAAACTAGTGAATTATTTACTGGATATTTTCTTCAGATTAGCAGCTGAAATAAAAATATTGCAAATGTAAAATTCTTTACATTAAGTCATATCTTACAGTAGGAAATTGCTAGCACTGAGAAACAAGAATTATGGAAAGATTCTTTGACTAATTGACTGGAAGACAATGATTGGTCATCTAATGCTAAAATATGGATAAGGAAACCACATATTCATCAATTAATTAAAATATTGCAAGGCTGTTCCAATACATTATTCAATGGCAAAATTAATCAGGCCTATGCAATCTCTCTAAATGGCCTTGGATATTATTAGGTTAGGTTAGGTAAGATGTCCTTTTGCCATTTAGATGTAGCCTTTTGCCTTGTGTGGAGCTGCATATTTTGTCCCAATTAACAAATAATTGACCATATAATACCAGATCTATGTAGTAATTTTCTGTCACTTTGCTTTACATTTCCCCTTTATTTATGCCTGATTTATTCTTCTGCACCTAGAATATTCTAAAGTGAGAAACCATCACTCATGTACAGAACTTCAACTAATTAGTAATCATCACGTTTGGTTTTATATTAAATGTCATACAGTCTTAAGGAGAGTCCATAATTTACTTTTACAAAAATGACCTGTAATACAGAAATTCACACTCTGACAGTTTTTTTAGAGGGGAAAATAGTTCTTTCTAAAAATAGTGTGCCGCTTGAAAAGTTCATAAAGAAAACCCCAAAGTAGTAACACTATATGTAAAAAAATTCCTTTTCCCTGAATGCTTTGCAGAAACTACAATCCATCTATTATCAACACAAAAGATATGCTTGCAAAGTGAAAAGCAATAAAACTTAAGAATCATAGTTCCAAAAGTGTAAGAAATAACAAAATTGAAAAACAACCCTTCTTCCCTATATAGAGTTTTGTAATATATCTGGAATTTCTCATTTCTCTTTGTTTGCAGAAATTCTCAACAATTATTTGTAGAAAATAAACATTACAAAGAAGAGAAAATAGAAATTGGAAAATGATTCAACATTTTCAGTATCAACACAAGTTCCCAGAGCAGCAAAACATTAATAGTCCTTTGTGTTTTTCTTCAGTCCAACTGAAGTTGAAACCAATAAACAACAGGTCACTTGTTTTTGATATAATATTTATAAGAGAAAGATGGAAATGTTGGCTTTGTACCTTCTAGTCTAGTTGTAGAACTGATTACAACTGGTTTCAAAATTAAATATGGCTGAAAAAGCAGAGAAAAACGAAATATGTGATAGAAATATCTGGGAGGAATTTTGTGCAAATTTTATGGGTGGCTTTTTCCCATTTGAGATCAAAATTTGTCTCTATTAATCTAAGAACCTCTTTTACCTCTTCTCCAAGAATTATAGTACTCAGGTTTAGTGCTATTGGTTGCAGTAACATAGGAACAACTGCAAGTTTTTATTTCTCTACTGCAACCCTTAGTGGTAGACAAGTGTCACAACCCTTGCTGGTAGACAAGTAATCCACAAATTACAAAGTGCTCTACTCAGAAGTTCATTCATTCATTCATTCATTCATTCATTTATGTTTCATGTTCATTTAAAGGTTACCTCTTAGTTTCTTAGTTTGTCACTTTATAAATTTCTAAACAAGCAAAAATTTTAAATTTTCTGCAGCCAAACTATGGGGGAGTTCAGTATACATCCATACAAACTCTATTCTTCTCTTTTCCCATCTGAATATGTAGACATGTATCAATCGAAAAAAAATTATCAATTTCCCTTCTTTAATAGTATTTTGTGATAGTGAATTGAATAGCTTAATTGGGAACTGAGCAATCAAAACATCTGGGTTTATTATTGAATGTGTAATAGTTCCATTTAAGAAACATTTTATTATTCTTGTGCAATAATAATCATTATCATTCAGAAAAATGATGGAAGACTACTAAATATTAATACAAAAATAAAATTTATTACTTGTATGGAACAGGCATCCTGAACTGATAGGTGCATCCTGCTTGCTATCTAAATTCTTGGTCAGATCCTTTAGGCCCCCAAATGAAGTCAGTTACAGTCCACTGGAGTGAAGTCTAAAATATACATAGAATGCAGCTATCTAGACAATATCAAAAAATCAGGTAAAGTTGTACGACCTCTTATCATCAAAACACTAAGTACAATTTATGAAATGCATCAGAACTATTAAATGTATTCTTACTATCACTGGTTCGATAAATATTTTTGAGGAGATTTTTTCTCATCAATGTTTAAATAAGTTTACCTTTCCTCACATCCTTATTTAAATCTACTTAGGTATACTGTTTGAATTGGGGAAGAGTTTTATGGATTCTATTACTGAAGTATATCAATGTTTCGTTTCATTCTAAATTTGAAATAAACTTGAATATTCCATGAAAATAAAGATTAAAATCATAGCGAAAACATTTCATGTCAACATGATTCTTTCTCAGTGTTGACAATTTGTTTTATTTTACTTTTGAGAGAGTAGTCTAACTGAAAAGAAAATTTCAAATAAAAATCAAAACATTTAGCTCAAGCAATATCCAAACATTGCATTCAGTCAGTGATGAAGGTTTCCACCTTTCTTTTCTTGTGTGCATTTTTTTAGGAAGAAAACAGAATCAACACAATCAACAGCATTTTACAAAGCCTCAGGCATTGTCCTAAAGTCTTGCCTTTTTATTTTCTTTTCTTTCCCTTTTTCCTTTCCCTCTCAGTTGCCTAGAGAGGAGATGAATTCTCAGTCAGAATTATGCATACACACTCTGCCAACATTTAAGAAAACTTTGTGGAATGATGTTGCACGACAGAAACTCCAACAAGAACTCAATTAGTTGAGTAGTCAAGAGAAGTTTTTTGTCCAGCTATCCCTTACTTTTATTTCTATCATAATTTTTAATTCATTTTTAATGCACTTTCAGTTGTCTTTTTCTTAAGGGAGACAAAGAACATTTTAAAGTGAAATCATACTGACTAAAAACCAAGTTACTAGGGTAAACTGAGATATTGCATTTGAATTTCTTCAGCCGAAATTGGTGAACTGCACGTTTAAAGTAAGTTTGATATTGCTCAAGATATTATCTATTTTTATTTGTCAGCTGTCAGATAAATTATACTTCATTGTATAAAGCTTTTGACCTGCAGCCAGCAAGAAATTCCAAGCGCAAAAGTGGATATTGTGTAAAGCTTAGATGCTATAGGAGAACATGCAGATAATAATCTACATATTTGGGCTGAGTAGAACTTGCATTTATCTGTTTCAAATCCATCATCATTTCCACAACACTAAGAACTGAGAAAGCTGCTATTACACGAGTGAAACTACAGGCATAATATTTGGCCTCCTAATATTATTTGCTCCTGTATTTTTCAGATGATTTTTTCTTTGTCCATGGTTTTTTGTGTGTGGGTTCTTGGGCTTTTTTGTGTGTTTTGGGAGAGGGGGGGATTGTTTGGTTTTTTGTTTGTTTGTTCTTTTGTATTTGTTGTCTTGTTTTGTTTTGTTTTTAAATTGCAGATAGGATATAGTGTGTGCAGTTTAATTTCCTGTACATAACTCTAAAATGCACTGATTTTTCTGTTTTGGCATCCATCTGCTGCTCCAGAGGACATGGTGTGACATGCACAGTACCCATGCAGATGTATCAGATATTCTAAAAATGTTAGTGGTGCAAGGACCTTACTTTGCTCTTGTTTAGGCAAGTAATTCAAGCCCTTGGTTTCTGAATCTGAAAATTAACTCAGTTTTGCTGAAGATAATACTTCGTTTTCAGGTTCCTGGCCCCAAAGACATAGCCCTGAATTAAATTTAAATTCCCAAACAAGAAATCCTAAAATTTCTTTGAAATACCACATGTCTTAAAAATGCCGTTGACTTAAACACTTCAGCAAACGACTAAGGGGTCAGCCTTCTAGGGATGTACCCACCTAGAATACACTTAAGTCTTACTCTTTTTATTGATAAAAGGTATTTTAAAAGGCAGGATTGCTTCTATTCAAGCTCCATAATTGCTGCAGTTGCCCTTTTCTGCACCTTTTCTAACTCCACTCTGTCTTTGAAATGTAGAGAAAACCCAGCTGCACAGTAGCCAAGATGTATACACACCAAGATATTCTACAGGAGCAGGTCATCTTCAGTGCCGTTTAAAGGACAATGAGAGGATCAGGCACAGCCAGAATGGGTTTATGAAAGGCAAGTCCTGCTCGACCAGCCTGATCTCCTTCTATGACAGGGTGACACATTTAGTGGATTAGGAAAGGTTGTGAATATTGTCCCTCTAGACTTCAGTAAAGCCTGTGACACTTTCTCCTGGAGAAACTGGCTGCTCATGGTTTGGGCAGGTGACTGTTCCCTGCATAAAAACTGCCTGCATGGTCTGTCAAAGGAGTGGTGGTGAATGGAATTAAATCCATGTGGTGCCCAGTTGCAAGGGGTGTTCCCCAGGGCTCAGTACTAGGGCTAGGTCTGTTAAACACCCTTATCAGTTATTCGGATGAGGCGATTGAGTGTACCCTCAGTATGTTCCTAGATGACGAGTTGGGCAGGAGTGTTAATCTGCTGGAGGTCAAGAAGCCTCTGCACAGGGCCTTGGACAGTCTGTATTGATAGGCTGAGGTCAGTGGTACAAGCTTGAATAAGTGCTGGGTCCTGTCCTTGGGTCACAACAACCCCAGGCAGCACTACAGGCTGGGGGCAGAGTGGCTGGAAAGCTGCCCAGCAGAAAAGGACCTGGGGGTGCTGGTCAACAGCAGCTGAACAGGAGCCAGCTGTGCCCAGGGGGCCAAGAGGGCCAGTGGCATCCTGGTATATCAGAAAATGACAGTAGAACTAGGGAAATGATTGCCCCTCAGCACTGTAGTTGTTCTCAGCATTGATGAGGCTGCACCTCGAGCACTGCTTTCAATTTTGGAGGTATTTAAAAGATGTAGATGTGATGCTTAAGGACATGGATTAGTGAAGGTCTTGGAAGTTCTGGGATAATTATTAGAGTTGGTGATCTTAGAAAATAATAGAACCATTTAAGTTGAAAAAACCTCTAAGATATCTTCTACATTGTTTTCCATCCCATTGTGATGATGATGCTCAAGAATTTTTTTGAATTCTTTGGTTGCATAACAAGCTGATGTTTCTAGAAGACTGTGACTTTGACTTCAACATTTCTATTCCAGGTTGTGAGCTACAATTCAGAGTTCAGCACGTGTGATTAAGAAATCTTTTCCCATGACATATCATTCTACACTTATTTACATTTAAACTCAAGGATTTATTATCACCTGAAAACTTGAAGGCTTCACTGCAGATTTCTACTTCAAGTCATTGATAAAAATGTTAAATGAAACTAATCCTCACACTGATTTATGGAGCATGTATTAGTGATCCTTTTCCACCTAGAAAGTGAACTTGCTTTGCTCTCTTTAACCTCATTTCAAACCAGAAAAACAGCTTTTCCTGTAACAACTTATTTTTGTGACTGAATTTTATTCAGAGAATTGTTCAAATTCCAAATATTTTGTCACCATCCTATCTCTCTTATCTGTTTGCTCTTCCAAACTTTCTCAAATAACAATAGGAGTTTTGGGGTTGATTTCCTATTTCAGATTCTTTCCTAACAGGAAAGAATCCTTTCTGATCTTTCTGATATTTTCCCATATTTTTCCATGTTTTTGTTATTTCAGTGGTTGTAATTTTTATTACTGAGTGTGCCAGATGGGTACTCAGGAAAGAAGCCAGGTTCATATGTCTACAGTTCCTAGGATTCCCCTCAGAGCCCTGTCCATACCTGTGAGTTACATTGGTGACCTGCCAGTCCTCTGGCACAGCTGCAGTTTGTGATGATGTCTTACACATTTTGGCTTCTGCTTCTACAACTTCACACTTGGGTTCCTTCAAAACTCTGTGGTGAGTGTCAGGCAGTCCTGGTTACACATTAACAAGTATAAGGTACGGAAATCCCCCAACACCTAGCTGTCTGCCTGGGTTTTATTTCAAATATTCCTCTGTTTTTAGTTTTTAGTGCCAGCAGCCTTGTTCCACTTTAAGGGGAAAGTTTTTCTTCATGTGTAGGTTGTTTTGTTTCCCTTCCTAACATTCTAAATTCCTCATCTCCCTATCACAATCTCACTCATTTATTCATTGAGACATTTAATTCCTCCTCTCTGCCTCCTGGACCTCACATGGGGACTAGAATTATTTTCCAGAGCCCTATGATGGAGCTCAAGGATGTTGATCTCCTGGGTTGGAGTCCGAGTTTAGCCTCTAGAATGTTCTTCCTATGCTACCCTATATCATTAACAGTAAGGACCACAGAGCATGATCCCCACCTGCTTTTCTGAACATCTTGTGAAGTACACTGCATTTACACTCAGCAGGCGAATTACCATCCAGTTGTCTGAGACATAACAAACCTACCTGCCTATATCTAATAGTCAAGTCTCCCACTACCATCACCCACTTGAAAGTAATCTTCTGATATGAGATTATCCCCTGTGTAATAAAAAACACACCAGTCCTAAGAGCTGAGACAGAAATAATTATTCTTTAATCAGCAGAATAAACTTAGGGAATTTCTCACAATTAGTTTTCTGATCAGTGAAACTTTCATGCAAAATGCCATGACAATGAACTTTTAAGAAAAAAATTAACTCCATTCCAGCCAGATATAACTACATACATATGTAAGTATATCTATATACATATGTATGTGTATCGAGAAGTGTGTACTTTAAAAAATGTTCAAGTTTATATAATAGAAAAAAATATTGTGATATATGTGGGAACTCATAAAATTTGGGGTATTTTTTGATGAATTCAGAATAGTTTATGAAATATTCTTTATATAAAGAATATCTTATGCTTATGAGCATTTTTATGCTTGTAAGAATACTTAGTAGAAACAAAAATTTCATAATAATGTGTCTCTGCAAGAGTAAGCACTTACCTCAACAAGTTAAATTTCTCCTCCTTCTATACCCATAACCATGAAGGTTGTGTCCATCAAGTCGAGAATATATAACACATTGTCATGGGTGTCAGTAAATAGAATGGTTCAGGACTGCTCTCATACTAAAATATATGCACATTACATTTTTATAAATTGTTAATATATTTCAAAATAAGGGCTATTCACAAGTAACTCTTTAGCAAAATGAAAGCAAAATTCATCAAATGTGTTCCCGTCTCTGTGAACAATCCCCTGAGTTTTAGAAAGATGAAACCATCATTTCTTTCTCTGTCTTGGGTTACTGAAATCTAAAGGATAGTAGAAATAATGTGCATGACTTCCTTTTAAAGTTGCTTAATATAAAAGTCGCAGTGGCTGGGTCTCAGTGCTTTTTCTGTGCAATTTACAGATGCTAATGACTTCTCATCTAGCACAAATGTGATTAGAAATGGACTAGGTAAAGGAGATTGATCTCTGCAATAATTAATGAAACTGAGCTGAAGAATAGAAAAAAAAAAGCTGCAGATCCAGTTTTTGATGCCCAGAGTTTTGTTCACCCTTGGATGTCCATCCCATTTCATCAGTCATGCAAATGACTGATGTAGTATCTTGAACAACCTTTATCTGGGAAGCAAGGTTATGAACATCAGGATGCAATGAGAATTTGGGATGTTTCCACAACTCTTCAACATGCTCTTGCTACTAATTTGTAATTCAACAAACTACTTTTTATGAATGTTAACATAATGTTAACATAATGTTAACATAATGTTAACATGAATGTTGTATTTCCAAAATTCTTACCTTTGGTTTTATTGTCAAGGAGAGTCAAGATTGGCTAATGGCCCAACAAAAGGCAGCATTAAAATTCAAATTTCAATGCACGTTAAAAACAGCTGCAAATAAAAAAACCCAAAAACCAAAATGATATATAGCAATAGTATTATTAATCTCTGATAAATCAAACCCCTTGTACATGTTCCAGAATTAGAGGCAGAAAACAAGCAAACAAGAAAAAGTGATGTACTAGAGGGGAGAAATAAGGTCTCACAACAATTCATTTAGCAATCGATAGAGAGCACAGACCTTACCCTGTTTTAACAGCTAATGAAATATTAGTTTAAAGTGCCCAGAGACATAGACATTTCAAATGCTACCACAGTTGCCAAGAAGCAGAGGTTTCAGCATTTGTAAGGTTGTTACTTTAAATAGAGAGATGGTTTTGAGGCAGTTATTATTCATTTAAGGGGTTCACTGATCAGTAAAATTCATGAAAATTTAGAAATGCAGGTGTTTGTGAGATAAATTGCTTCCTTACAGCAATCTCTAATTATACATTATAGATAAATTAAAGAAAAACAAAGTTAAGAGTAAAAACAAATGATTGGTGTAGATTCCATTCTGTTTACTGTTCTTTATACTGTGCCAATTTCATATGAACAGAAATAGGACAGGAAAAAGTCTTTCTTTTATCTGGTCTAAAACTGCTCAGTCATATTTTTTTCTTTTTAAGTCCAGATTTCACTATACTTCCTCTGTCTTTAGATATGATTAATTATTTCAGTCATAGATTTTCTTTTGCGTGTGTGTACTTTGCAAATTCTTGGCAGTAGAGAAGAGCAATCAAGTCGTGGTAAATTACATTAATTTCCCTCAAAGATTTTTTAAGTAGTAAAACTGCTGTAAAGAGATCTTTGTGTTGCTGTGAATCTGACCTAATGCACTGATGTTTGTAAATTCCTGAAGACTGTCCACACTGAGACTGACAGATCCTTCTGGGACTCCATGACCCTGTGAACATACGGACCACAAACAATACCATCCAGAAAGAGTTTGGCTTTCAGAAGAATAAATGTATATATCCCAACCCAAACTCACAGATTTCAGAATAAATTGTCTCTTTTCTCCTAGCTGTTGCTCACCAGAGTTTAGGGGTGAAAGGTTGATGTTATGTGCTTACATGCCCGTGATGCATTCTCTGGGGTTGCCTCTGACTATACTGTATAAATTTTTTACTGTGTGTCTATTAGGTTTTGACTGAAAGACTTTTGAAAGAGTTTATGCATCCCTTGACACCCAAGGAAATATCTGGGAATCAGATGAAAGCCTGGTCTATCCATCTGGAGGTGCTGCTCCTCTCCACTGGCCCCCATCCAGCAACGCTGTGTTTCCTGACAGTTTAACTCCAAAAACTGTGCTCCCATAACAAGTATTTCTATTGTGTTGGACTGTGAGTGCTGAAAAAATAGTACAGTTTGAACTTTTTTATTACTTTAAAATTTGGGCTCAAGATAGATTGTGAACAACATAGGTTCTCTATTAAAAATATTTTTTTTTTCTCTTTCCATGATAGCTATTCAGTGACAAGAATCAAATGAAATAATGTCAGCATATATCCTTCACTCTTAAAAGATTCTCCCCATCTCAGTTATGTATTTATGTGAAAGAAATTGTATCTTCCTGAATCAGGACAACTATTTCACATGCTATGTAGGGCAAGAAAGGAATCCTTCTTAATTTTTTTTTGAATGGCTGAAGTGTACTGTTGAATGTGTCTCATCCACTTGGTTATTTCATCCCATCATTTGATCCACACTATCTTTTCATTATAGGCACATTATTTACATTTTGTTTCTCCAGCTTGTTTTCAAACAAATTAAAATAAGACCCTCTTGAAAATTATTGTTGTTGGCAGAGTTTTGCCTAAACAAAAAAGATACTTTCTAATCAGAAAATGATGCATTTTTCTGTGAAAATCGTCTCACCACAGCACAGTTTTATGTGTTGTCAAATGGAGGAAAGAAGGAGTTATGGATGCTTTACAGTTTTCTTATGTTGCAACATTATCTATTTAGATCAGGCTATTTAGATCAAAATAAATTTTGATTTTTGTGCGTTTTACAATTATGTCACCATAGTAGCTTGCATAAACAGAGTTTAGATTTCAGTGGGCTTTCTGTATTTCTATATCTATATATATCTATGAGATACTCTCTATCTTGCAAAAAAAAATTATGGTGATACAATGAACAACATCAATGAAATGTTTACACCTACACTCACAGAAATGGGTTGTGGAGAAGCTTTTGGATAAAAGAATAACACTAGTCAGAGTGGCTACTCTGAATGTTCTGGAAATCCATGCGTTGTATCCATATGCATTTATTCCATTTAAAAGTTCATCAAATGCATCACACAAACAAATCAAAATATGGTTGTTCCCTGGAAGAAGTTTATAAAGCAGGGTCTAAATTTGTTTCATCGAAATTTATGGTTTTGATGTAGGATCTGTGAGGCTGTTGTCTTCTCCTAAAACCAGTGGGGACCTCAGCTCTTATTTCTTCTCTGGAGAGTCATTGTAGCCTAAGCAGAGGCCACTCGTGAATCTAGTGCCTCAGATCCCTGAAGCTTGGTGGGACA
>VYZP01018075.1:0-31527 GCA_013400635.1 Hypocryptadius cinnamomeus | reverse complement strand
CCGGCGGGGAGGGAGCAGCGCCGGGGCCGCTGCTGCAGCGCCCCGCCTGCCCTTGGTGCCGGCGCGGCGCCGGCGGCTGCCGAAGGGGAGCCGGGTGTCTGACAGCCCAGGGGCGCTTCCGTCCGCCCGCGCTCGGCACCGCGGCTGGGCTCACGGAGCCGGGCAGCGGGGCGTCCCGTCCACTGCAGTCCCTTACCAGCTGCTCCTTCAGGGCGGAGAGGGTGACCTCCAGGCGGTGCTCCTTGCTGCGGGCGGACAGGGGCTGCTGTTCTCCGCCCGCCGCCGGCCGCTGCGGCATGGCCAGGGCGGCCCGCACCAGCTCCTGCTGCTTCTCCCGAAGCACCTGGAGCTCCTGGAGGCCGGCGAGGGCCGCCTGCAGCCTCTCGCCCACCCGGCTGCGATCCCAGCCGCCCGGCCGTGGGGCGCCCAGCAGCATCGTCAGCGCTGGGCCGCGACAAGGGCCATGGCAGAGGGGCAGCGGGGAGGGCCCAGGCCCTGCACGCCCCGGACCGTGCCGTGCCTGCGCTGAGGTTCCCTCGCCCCCCTCCGCCGCTGGCACCGGAGAGAGTGAAGCGGAACCGTAGCGACTCCTGCGGTTTTGGAGGAGAGGTGGGGACGGGGGAGGGAGAGAAGGAGGGCGGGAGCGAAGGGAAGCGGCTGCGGCTCCACGCAGTGCCGGAGCCACTTCTCGGGTGGATACGCGGGGCGAGGAGCCAGCGCTCCCTCCCTCCGCCCCGCGCGGGGGCGGCTCCTGCCTGCCCCATCCCTGTCCCTGCCTCTGCCCAGGGGGCTGCTCTCGCCTCGTCCTCCCCCCAGCAGCAAAAGGGCTGGGGTGCCCGCCCTCTCCCGACAGAGATAGGGGCTGGGAATCGGCAGAGAGCGCGGGGATGAGAGCGCCCGTTCCGGCCGGGAGCGGTCCCCGGAGATGCTGCGGAGACCGGAGCCGAGCCGGTGTCCTAATGCTGCCGCGTGTAAATTATGATGCGAGGATATGGTGCGAAGAACGTGGCGCTTATGACTCTATCCCTTCTCCTGGCTGGTGGTGCCTCCTGCCAGTCACAGGCACAGCCCTGGCGCTCATCTTGCTCTCCAGAAACCGACCCAACTGGGATCTCACTGCACAAGTTCGCTGTCTTGTAGTGAATTGTTGATTCTCACTTTGGAAGCAGGGCAGAGTTCTGTCTTGTGAGGTCAAGATGTAGTTCATTCCCCCCTTAAGTCATGTGAAGGGCTCAGGATGTGGTTTGAATTGGACATGGAAACACAGCTGGCCATGGAAATTCAAGACTGTGGTGCTGTTGCTACCAAGAAATGCCAGCATTTAAAGCTCCCAAGACAGGCAGCTGCAGCTTCTTCAGAGGTAGCTGCTTAGCAGGCAGCAAAGACAGAATGCATAATCTGTAGTGATGCAGTAGGGGACAAGAAGCCCTGATAGCAAGAATCCGATGAACACAGTAGAGACTATGCTACAGGAGATATAATTTTTCTGCTGCCTACACAGAAGTAGGAAGCATCTACATATCCCAAGATCACTGCGTGCCACATTCTTGATTGACGTAATGTCAGGAAAGGTGTATTATTCTCCATGAAGAATTCTCCAGAGATCACATGCAAAGCCCATCTATCTATGGTTATCCTCTCAGTCTGTGGCATATCTTTAAAAGCTAGCACCTCTAATTTGAATGTTACCTGTCTTTGTGCTGGGATAGGAGTTGGGTAAGCGGGAACCAGTTGCTCTGTCATCTGTTCATCAAGTAGTCTCTTCTCAACACCATGTCTGTTAGGTTGTGTCCACCACTGAGACTGCAGCCACTTTATCTTTTCCTGTACCAGTCTCCAGCTTTAGGAGTGTTAGAAGTACTAGAGCAATGCCAAATTCACCTCCTGCTGGGGGCAGAGGGGCAAATTATTCCGGTGTTTGTTTACAGTCCTGTGCAACACATTTGATAGTCTCAGTAAGACGCAAGCCTTGCTTTCATTGTGCCACTTTCAACAGTTTTCCTGCAACTTGAAGATTTGAGAACAGTATTTAGCTTGCGAAGTTGAGCTTGTCAGAAGGGGTCCTGAGAGGTCCTACTCTGACAAATTGTGTAGGAATATTCACAAATGCCTCCAGCTGCAGATTGAACAAGAATGACTGGTGGTCATACAGTGCTTAGTTAAAGTGTGTATGTGGTATGACTTGTATGACACCATCTTAGTCATGTTTTTTATTGTTGTTGTTGTTTTGGTTTGGTTTTTTTTTTTTCTCTGTAATGAATACCTTTGCTTTTTTTTCCTTACCCATTCTTCTCATGGGGCTCACCTGTGCAGAACAATGCCTCAGTGCTATGATGACTAAACTATTCATCTACAAGGTGGAAAGAAAAACTGAGTTCAACACTGAGATGCTCTTGAAGATGCTGACAAAAGACAGCATGAAATTCTGCCACTTCTCAGGTGGAGGGGGCAAAGAACCAAGCAACCATCACTGTGCAGCATGTGGCAAGAATTTTGCAAAATGCCATTGCAGGTATGAGGAGTGAGGCATTTTTGTAAATCACTTGTCTTGGCATTTGTTAAAACAGACATACAGCGCAGTTCCTTATTTTATTCAAACCATGTTCTAACATGACCAGAAACGAGTCACCAACACAACTACCATTTAGTATATACTTGCTAGGAGAATTAAATATTATAAGGTCATATGTTTTTCTTTTTTTTCCTTCTTTCCCTTCCAAGGAACTGTTATCCCTTGCTCTTTGTTCTTCCTCTTCTTTCATCTTTTTATCTTTTCATACATGAAATCCCAAATGGACTATATTACAGCAGTATCTTTATTCTAATCAGCTTCCTTATTATCCCCTCTGTTATAATGACTACTTTCTTCCATAGAACACTTATGATTTCACTTAATCTTTTCAGAATACTAAACAAATACCTTGTGTTATGTGATTTCTGGGGGAAAGCATAAAAAGTGTGAATTGCCCCCAGATTTAAAACCATGTGGGGGAAGGGTTGTGGCAAAAGTGAAAGTTTCATAGCAGGGACTCAGAAAATTTCTGCTATTCTTAATTACTAACAGAAAAGAATGTTCAGTATTGATACTCTAAAGTTTCACTAGACTTTAAGAATTACTTGAAAAAAGTTAGCAGTCTACAAGTAAAACCTTAT
Organism: Hypocryptadius cinnamomeus; assembly: GCA_013400635.1. Classification (NCBI taxonomy): domain Eukaryota; kingdom Metazoa; phylum Chordata; class Aves; order Passeriformes; family Zosteropidae; genus Hypocryptadius; species Hypocryptadius cinnamomeus. The sequence goes on along the minus strand of VYZP01018075.1, from coordinate 28,374 downwards.
TTTGCTGCCTAACTTTAGCACACTGAATCCAAATGCTTATATGTTGCTTGCACTTTTCAGGAACCGAAAGTTTGACTTTTTATTTACATTACTTTAATTCCATTAATTTCAGAAATATTGCTTTTGATTGATGTAAGACTTCAAAAAACATTTCTGTTTTCCATCTACAGATCCTGAGTTAAAGAAATTTAATGAAAAAAACTGTAGTGAAGGAATGATATGGTCACAAAATCAGATACCAAAACAGTAGGAAATGAAGAAATTTTTCTGCATAACCTAATTTAAGTTCTGATTAGTATGATATTATTACACAGTGTTGTTCCATGGGTCTATTCCTCAATAAGTGTATAGAATGAAATATACTGCTCAATGTTCTCTGTCCTCATGCTCCAACCTATGCCTTATTTACTACAGGTCACTTAAGCTGTGCTTTGCAAATAGATTTTTTTTTATGTTTTAAAACTATACTTAGCATTCTAGCTATTAAGTGCCTTACAGTATGAATGAATGAATGAATGAATGAATGAATGAATGAATGAATGAATGGTGTCTTTACAACATCCCAAAAGGTATAAAGCTGCTTTTGTTTACGAAGGGAAGACCTGAGGCACTGAGTTTTATTACAGAAATGCTCGTTCATTTTGGGTGTCCACTGGAGATGCCTTTGGCCTTCTTTTTCAGCATACTTACAGAGAAGAATTATTATACAGTTAACATATATCCATCTTACTGTTCCAACAGAGTTCCCTTTAACTTCTTTTCCAGTTCTGAGCACTCAGGACTTTGGTAAATTGAATACTGGGCCTTCTAATTTGATTCCCTAGAAAAATGAGAAATACAATTAGTGCACCTCATATGGAGACAGCTTGGATGTGCCTGCACCTGTGGTAGAAACATGCCCTCAGAGCCTCATAAACTACCAGAAAGGAGGCAGGTGTTATTTACCCTCTTTGGCAGATGGAGATGTACAAAGAGGTTAACCCTTGTACACACGATCAAACAGGAAATCTATGGTAGGAATTGAAATTGAAGCCAGATAATTCATGTGACCACTGACATTACTTTACTCCCTGTTTTGTGGATGCATATTAGCCAGTTTGTGTGGGACTAATGTTAGGGAAAGGACAATATTTATTGACCTCCAGATGTGTTTAAAAGAAAAGCAGTTGAATATTTGCTTTGGATGAAGTCCAAAGTACACAAAATACTTTGGTGTACCACACAACTTCAAGAGCTAAGTTGCAGTTTGCTTCCCACATTTGCTTATGTTTTGCTGTGAAAAATAATTCAGAGGGTGTTTTCAGTAACATTTCTTTATGTAGGGATATAAAGTCTCCCTGCCTAGGCTTCATTCCCTGTATTTCAGTTGTATTTTTAGACTGTATTGACATTGTCATGTGTGACAGTAGGTGAGGATTAATCTATTTGTTTAGGAGTGTTACTTGACATGACAGAAACTTAGTGCATGCACCAGCATCCTAACTTTACTAGCCAGCCTCTCTGTCCTCTTGTTGTCCTGTTGTTCTACTCTACCAGACTTTTGCCATTGATCCTATGAGGCATCTCACCCCCCTGTTTAAGGGGGTCTCTGGGCTGTTGACATCTGGTGGATATTTAGAAGGTTAGTTGGAGGATGCAGAACAGTCACATGTGGACTGAGCCAAGTCTAACACAAGACATTATCTTACTCAAGATAAGGCAAAGTGCATTTTTTTGTTCCTTACATGCCCAAGATGTGTACTGAGCATATCCTTTTATGTAAAAAGACTGAGGCACTGCTTAGCAGTACAGGCTTCTGTTAAAATATGGGTTGGAATCTTCTGCCAGTTTTTGGAAATGTTAAATTCAATCATTAAGAATATCCTGAAAGTGTAGTAAACCCTTAGGTTGCATGCACACAGTAGAGTTAGTTCTGTGTCTGAGAATACATCATGGTGTGTGTGTCCCTCTGTGAGGTGACTCCAAGTAAATTGCCATCATTCAGGCATTTTGTCTAATTAGCAGAACAGCTGCCTTTGAAAACATTCTTCTTAAGGTCTGATGTCTTGAGGATTATTTAATTAGAAAGAAGAAAATCACTGGTGTAAATGGCTCTTTTTTGAATTCAGAGGATTTGTTTTGAATTGAAAAAAATGACTTTTTGAATTATAGCTTACATGCTAATGGATGGGGAAAAGGAAGTAAGAGTGTAGCTCTCATGGATACAGCTTCTACGACAAAACCAGATTTGAGTTGATGGAAATCTTTAGAAGGGGGAATGTTATAAAAACATGAGTAAAATCCTGTCTTCAGCTACAGGGGATTAAGAGAATGTCCATCTGTTTTTGTACTTATTTCTGTTTATTTTTCATGGGGTTGCAGATTGATTCTCTTGTGACACTCCCAGCAAAGTGGTGGGGGTTGCAGGGAAGGGAGGAGGGAGGAGGCATTGCTAAGGACTGTCACAAGCTTAGCATGAAAGTGCTTATTCTTGTCTCCAGTTTATGCCCTCCAACTGAAATCTTTGTAGCTAAAAGGCTTTATTTTGGACCACTTAAAAATATGTGCTTGTCCATAAATTGGTGGATAGATAGGCAAACTGGGGAGGCACATGGGCAAGTGTTGAACAGATGGGGTCCTCAAGAAGCACAGAATATGCAGGAGAATGGAAGGAATCAGGCAGACAGAAAGAGTGGCACATAGTAGTCAAAATAAGTCTGGGGACAGAAGTCTAAGGGTTAAGCCAGAAAACAGGATCAAGTGTATCAGTTATTTCGAAAGAAAGGGGTAAGTGGAAGCATAATAGAAAATAGGAAGAAAAAAAAGTCATACAATTTGGTGTTATTGTAAAGGCTTGACATCCTAATTAGCAGGGAAGAATGTGAAGCACTTCTTCCCTGGAGAAGGAAATAATTTGAATTGCAAAAGATCAAAGTTTACAATAGATCATAACTAGAGGTGTCTGGGGGGCACATGGGCTGGGTATGGTTGGCCTGGTGCCAGTGCTCAGAGAGTCGCTGCACCTCCACGTGTTCAGGGACACAAAGTTGGTGTAAGACTCTTTGGAAAGAAATGAAACTTTTAATTTCAGTGTCTCTAAGAATGAGATGCCAAATTTGAATGGTGGGTGCTTCTTCCATATGATGGAAGAGTTCTAAAGGGAGGCTCTAGACCAGAAGGCTGTCCCACAGAGGAACTATCAGTAACTTGCTGCCAAGAGGTACAAGAGACTTTCCTGATCACTTCAAAACCCCATCTCAGTTCTGAGGGAAGGAGCCAGGCTGGCTGCTTGGGCTGGGGTTCAGGCAAAGAGGAAATGGAGGCATGACCATTCTGATGCCCTTATAGCCTTGGCTTGCTTTGTCCAACCCTCCCCTGAGGTGGCTTGTAGCCTTGCACTGGATTGTGCTCACTTGGTGTTGATTGCCCTTTTTCACCTCAGCTCCTGCTAAGAACATTTTGCGGGTGAGGACACAGTTTGCCTGGTGCTGTTATGTCAGAAGCCAGGGAGAATAATGATTGTTTCTCCACATTGAGTAATACCTTTTTTAAAACCTATGGGTTTCACGTATTGGCATACTGATGAATTCATAACTGCCTACTAGTCAGTCCTGATACTAGTACCTAATTCTCTCTCACAGCTGCCCCATTTCTCCATGTTTCTTCCCACCAACTGCAGTTTGCATTTTTTCCCCAGAAAACCTCACTTTTTTCCAGTTCTCCTGATTTCCTGTTGGCTCTGCAGCAATATTTTTCTGCTGTCATTGTAATTCATAATGCTTAGCAAGTTCACATCACGTGGAGATTTAATTATAAACTCGTTTAAAACTCTCTTCTTGATTGTTAATATTAAATGTGAATTCCATCAGTGTTGCAGTAGAGTTTGGTTCGTGGTCTTCATTATTGCTTATCTTTTACTTCATTGTCTTCAACAGCTTTTTAATATAGCTGATCATGTTTGCATATCCAAGCAGCCACTTTTTCTGTTTGTATGCCAGGTTACACCAAGTGATTTGTAATCCTTCATTCCGGGGTCTGCTCTCATTCTTACATATGCAGTTTATTTTTACTTGTGGCCTTTTCTGCTATTATTGGACATATTTTTGGATTGCACAGCTGACTTCTAAAAATATTTTGAATCACAGTGCAGTTTGGTTGATTTAACCATTTATCATTTTAATTTTCCTCTAGTTCAAGGGATCATAATTTTCTTTTTTCACTTGCCCAGCATTAGGAAGAAATTAATCCTTCAAAGCCTAGTTACACCAAGTAGATAATTGTTGTCCCATTGCTTTTTTTAACACTGTACATTTCACATCAGATTCTTTACCAGCATTTATATGTGGATTTGTCTTGTCATCATTCTTTATGTCTATAATACTCTCTGGCATTTCTGTTTTCAAAATTCCTTACTTCTCTAAAAAATAAAGCAAATCCTGATGCATGTGAGATCTGAGTCTACTTCGAAAAAGGAGTGTGTTTTCAACAGAAACAGTTACATGCCTGTGTGCAGTTCCAGAGTATAAAGTATAAATCCTGCCCTACTGCAGAATTCTACTGATCAATTCTGAGGCCTTATAAACTAAGAATACTATCTTTTTTCCTGGACAGATGTAACTTAAAGTTTAGTTAGTGCAAAAAGACCCCAAAGAGTCTCTCTGCAATGAGAACAAAACATAATGCCAGAAAAAAAGAGGAAGAAGAAAGGGTCCTTTCATGGCACTGTAACAAACTTAGTTAAGGATGGCAAAAGTTTTCAGGACATAAGGTTAGAGGGCACCAAGGCACCTATTCAGCAAGATGTGTAAACGCTCACCTAACTCTAAATAGGTGAGTTGTCCCACTGAAGTCAAAAGCACTATTTCCATGCTTAAACTTTGACACAGGCTTTAATAGCTTGCTAAAGTGGAGCCTAAAGACCCACTAATTTCAATCTTGCCAAATATACCTCTAATTTCTGGGTGAACAGGGCATTCAGAACTAAACATCTTCTAATAAAAAGAGTTAGTTTAAGGATATCAGGAGAAAAAAGAAAGAAAGAGGAATTCTTCTACGTTTTTACAGCATACTGATTTAGCTAGTGTTCGTCTTTATTTGCATTGGAGATCTGTGCAGGTAGTGAGGGTTAGACTGCAATGCAGAGGATGACATGGTAATGTACTTTTATTGACTAACAGGCATTGAATGCATTCATCTACTGCACCCTTAACTTCCTGGATGCTCATAGACATGCTCCTTTTGCATTCTTTCACTAAAAAGCAAGGCAAAAACACACTGGCTTGCAAGGACTCTGATTTTATTGGGCATGCTTTAAAATGCATTCTCTTTTCTAGCAAAAATAAAATGGGGCTGATCCAGTTTTGACCACTGACCTGAATGGTTAGGGGGAATATTTTTATGATCTTTGTGAGATTAGAATATTTGTATGAAGGTGTATAAAAATCACTCATCACTGTGGTGACTGGGAAATGTTTTCACTCAAACGACTTGTTTTAGAAAGTGCAGATGTGCATTTCCCCACAAAAGCACATCAGTGTCAGCAACATCTGAGATGGAAGAAGAAACTTTATCAAATTCTTGTTTCATTCTGCTAATGTTAAATCCTTTAGCTTTCACTATGATGGATGTATATGAAAACCCATATACTGAAGCCTGTGTTTCCATCATTGCTTTGCTCCTGTTTATAAGAAGGAGCAGATATATGCAAAACATGTCTTGAGAGTGTGCTTTCCTGCTGAGTCTACCCTGAAAGAATTATTCACAGAGCTACAATTATGTCTCCATTTCCTAAAGCTGAGGCCTATCTTGGCCCCATAGCTAGGTCATTAAGAAAACCAAAGCAGAGATTGCTTCAGCATTATAAATTGGCAAAATTTACTGGTGTACATCAAAACACTGTGGTATTGCTAAGTGGAACAATGCATCTGTGCATTTGATATCATATTGCATCTGTGGAGCAATGTGATATCAAACTTCTCTCATCAGTAAAGTCTTTGCTTCATTTTGTCTTGTCTAAAAAGTGCAGTGGCAAATTAAAATAGTGATATTTATTTCCTTTTCACTTCCTTCTTTCCTGTAAAGGTTAACTAAGCTAGCTACTGAATAAAACTAAATTACTTTACTGAATAACTTTACAATGATTCTTTGCTCTTAGGCATGTTTCAGAAGAGCTGTGCTGGCAGGAAGATGGTGCTTATTTTCTGAGACTATATTTTCACCATGTTATGCAACCCCAGCAGGTTTGCAAAACTCCAGTTGCATATCAGTACCAACAGTTAATATTTTCTGTGCTTTTCTATTTGCATGTTGTGTCTGCTGTATTCATCATTGTTTGCAGCAGGGTGGTGACAGGGCAGTTACAAGTCATTAGTGAGCTATGGAAAATGTGTAAGTACACTGAGACGCTGACTGTGTGCTCAGCAATAGGATGGCCTAAAGCACATATTGCACATTCCAGGATGGGGAAGATGAATGGGAGATGCATAGCTGGTCTCTAATTCCTCAGCCACTGAGACTGTGGAGTTCCTGCTTTGTTTAACATCTCTGTTCACATTTTTTAAAAATTTGAATAGGCTGTGAACAAACACATGCAAACACACATATACATTACCTATGGCCTGACCTTGCCATGTCACCATCTTTAAAACTTACTCCTCTTCAGTAAATTTGTCAGATGTCTATGAAGATTCCTTGGTTACATTCTTAATTGTATTTTTTTATTAAACAAATTTGATTGCAAAATGTGTTGCCATGTGAACACCTGGGAACAGGGACCAGGAAATTGTTAACTAAAATTTTTTATCAAATACTGAATTCTTAAAATCACTGTAACTATTATAAATTAATATAAGCACCCCATGCCCAAGTAATCCTGAATCATAATTTGACATGAGAGGTTTTGGTATTGTGTGAAATATATACTACTATGTTCTCTACGTACTACCATGTGTAACATCTTATCCCTCACCACAGGAAACTCACATGGCCTCATTCTTTTCCATGTGTTTTTCTGATATAAGAATGTGAACATACAAGGCCTCTCTTATCTTCCTGGTTTTTTTGGCTGCAGTGATACAAGGTACTCTTCCCACCTGTGTCAGCTATAAAATAAGTATATTGAGTCTCACCTCCTGCTGAATATTCTTATACTCATCCACAGAGGGTACTGTGCAGAGTTTGCTTCAATGGACAGGAGAAGAGGATCTTACGGAATTGACAGTGGCCTATATCAAGAGTGTGCTGAGTTAAAGCTGCATCAAGGCTGAGATAGCAGAGAAATTCCCTAATTCCTGGAGAAGCACAAACTATACCGGAATGTACTTCAGTTATAGCACTACTAGAAAATTTCACATGGCAATGACTCTTTACTCCCTGCATAGAAATTATCTGTCCATTAAAGTTATTGGGACAGATCCACTTTAAGCATACCTGAATCCAGTGTGAAAAATTAAGTTTGGTCTGAGCTTGACCTACAGCATGTAAAACAGTCTCCTCGTGTGGAGGTTTTACCCTGTGGATGCCAGGTGCCCACCAAAGCTTCTCTCCGCTTCTCAGATAGACAGGGGAGAGAAAATATAATGGAAGGCTCCTGAGTTGGAATAAGGACAGGGAGAGATCACTCACCACTTACTGTCAAAACAGCCTCAATTTGAGGAAATAAATGTACTACCAATCAAAATCAGATTAGGATAATCAGAAGTACAACAAACCTTAAAAATACCTTCCCCCCTAGCCCCCCTATTTCCCAGGCCTAGCTTTATTCCTTATTCTCTATCTTGTCCCCTCCAGCAGCTCAGGGAGGTGGGAATGGGAGTTTCAGTCAGTTCATTACATATTGTTTCTGCCACCGCTTCCTCCTCAGGAAGAGGCATCTTTCCCCTGCTTCGGTGTGGGATGCCTCACATGGGAGACAGTCCTCTATGAAGTTTTCCAAAGTATGTCCTTCCCACAGGCTGCAGTTCTTCACAAACTGCTTCAGTGTACATCTCTTTATAAAGGATGCGGTCCTTCAGACACCGGCTCCTCCAGGGCCCCCATGGTGTCACAAGTCCTACCAGGACCCTGCACCATTGTGCAGGACTCCTACAGGGTCACAGCCTTCTTTTGGGCTCCTTCATATCTGCAGGTAGGTCTCTGCTGCCCTGTGGACCTCCGTGGGCAGCAGGGGCATGGCTGCCTCCTTGTGGCCTGCACCAAGAACTGCATGAGAATCTCTGCTTCTGTGCCTGAAACACCTCCTCTCCCTCCTTCTGCACTGACTTTGGTGTCTGCAGAGTTGTTTCAGATATTTTCGCTACTCTCTTCTCTGGCTGCAGATACATTTTTTCCCCTTCCTAAATATGTTCCTACAGAGGCATTAATTACCATTTCTGATTGTCTCAGCCTTGGGCAGCCGTGCACCTGTCTTGGATCCGCTTGGCATTATGTCATATATAGGGGAAGATTGAATCTTCTCAGAGAAACCACTCCTATAGCCCCCCTCCCCAACCTCCAAAAGCTTGCCATGTACATCCAATACACCTGGTAATAAGTTCTCTGGATAACATACATGTTGCCATTGGGAATGGGTGCAGCACAACTGCGGGAATTTCTAGTGCTCTTTTTTCCACTGGCTATGGCAAGTGTGCTTTGGTGTTGTGGGTATATGTGCTCCCTCAAATACCAGTACCAAAGAGTTAGGAAAAGAATTTCAGAGGAGCATTTACCCCTCACAAGGGTTTTTTGGTTATTGCTATGTTTATAAAACCATGCTGCACTGGTACATAGTTACTGCCACATACATTGGTGTGAGAACCAGAAAAATATAGCACTGCTATAAGGCAACCATGACTTTTAGGTCAGCAAGGGACAGGCATTTCTGGACCTCAGCCAAAGCTTTCACTGCCTGCCCTACTATATTAATTTAACCAGGATCTTGGAAAAGGGGTTTGCAGGTGCAGTGTCTATTTGAAAGTGTTTCCAGAGCTAGATATTTATCAATGATCGTAGAAAAAATATCAGTAGCACTGTCAGTAATCCTGAATGACGTGAAGAGAAAGAAAGGAAATCTGAAGTCACTTAAGTAGTTAACTGAGCCTTCAAAAATTATTCAGCTCGTTTGGATTTTGCAGCTTGTCCTTCTCCTATTTTCACTTTTGCTCTTTATCCCTCAGATCTGACATTCTTCACTCTCAAGAAGCTGCTGCTGTTTCTGTTCTTACTAACTATGGTAGCGCTGCGCTGTTTTGGAGATCTGGAATGAGGTGCTACAGTAGTGTGGTATGTGTCCAGGGGTACTCTTTCAGGTCCTAGCAGAGCTGTGTGGCTGTCCTTGTGTTGGAGTCTCTGAGCTCCTTTGTGCCTCAGCACTGCTCTGGCATGGCCAGTCTGTAACTGCAGTGCTAGCCCATGGCTCCATGCCATGGCTTGAGCATCCCCTGGGAATGTTGTGCAAGCCTGCCTGAGAGACATCAGTGCTCTCTCACATCCATGCCTTCTGCAGCAACATGAGAAAAGTAGAATCAAGTAGCACAAACTGAGTTGAAATTATCCATCAGGTTGTTTCCAGTCCGGCTTCCCAGATTCTTCTTCCCTGCTGCACCAATAAGTTTCCTCTCTCTTCTGTGTGCATGTAGCTCTTCAGCAGCTGTTTCTCAACAGAGTATAGATACATGGCAGAAATCCTTACCCTGAAATTTTCCTTGAAAAAGTTAACAGACCCATATTAGCAGCAAGGTAGATATTTTTTTCCATCTTCTTCTGACCTTAAGTGAGATATTAGTGGTTTTTTAAACCTTGCTAAGAATGCCAGAAACACTAAGATCAGCTCTCTCCAAACACTAGTGTGGATCAAGTTATACATTCTCTCTCCTGACACAGGGGCAGCTGCTATCCTCATTGCTACAATGAAGAACATCTGCCATCTGTTATCTAGTGTGAAACCTTAGCTAACAGCTACCCTGCTGAATATTTTTAATACCTGTAAAATAACACTGATACACCAGCTGTAGTACAGATTATGGAGAAACACTCACAAAGAACCAAAGCATCTCCACATGTGTGGGCACCCAAAGAAATATTTTGTCTTCACAGAACAGGATATTTAAAATTAGATACTCAAATCTCCTTTACTACAAGCAAATTCTTTTGCAAATACTGTAAAGCTTTTCCTAGAGAAAATTCAGAAATCTAGACTTGCTTTGTGTAAATTTTTCATTTGCTAATCAGCATATTCTGTTGCCAATCTACCCTGGCTAGAAGACAGCAATCCAGCCCTCTCAGGACATCAAATTATGGTTGCAACAGGAAATCTTTGTATTTTTGGTCCTTTGGAAGCAATATTAGAATTCATGACATCTCTCCACCACATAAGGTGAAGTGCAGAAGAGATTGCAGGCTTTGTTATCCTATGACAAGATTTGGGATATGTTTCTGGTTGTCCCCAGGTGAATGTGGGAAAATGAGAAAAGAAGTTGAGAAGATGTAATGAAGGAGAAAATGCTCACTTCCCTTTCTCACATTGCTGAAGAGAATGAAGGTGGGACAAAAAGACACAATTTGCTGTCTTCCAGGTTGAGAAGTAACTGTCTTAGACAAACCCGCTGAGCCTTCAAGAACACCATGTGAATTCTAGAGGAGGTTTTCTGGAGAAGAGTTGCTTTGCAAACTTAACAGTCCTTTTTCCACCGTTTAGAGCAGCAGCTTGTCCCCTATAATGGCAAAGATTATGGTGATAGTCAGAAGATAAAGGGTATTGGTTTTCTGCCATCTCAGTTTTAAATGCTTTACTCCTACTCAAAGTACACTCCCCACCTGATGCTGATATCAATGTTTACACACCAGTTTGGACTTGGAACTCTCCAGTAATTTTTGCATCACTCCTGCTTCCTCGGTGTTTGAGTTCAGGCTTGTCACTTTGTCTGTCTTAGTCACATTGGGAGCACCCTCAAACAGCACAGCCATGTGATATGACCCCAGGACCTTGTGCTCTGGGTCCTCATATCTGGAGCACAGATAAGAATTTCTTCTCTATGCAACTAGTTTCTGGGCTGAGTTCTCCAATGAGGGCTGTAATTTCTGGTATGGGAGCTCTCGGCCTGACAGTGCTATGCTTCTCACTTGGTTCAAAGTTAATTTTACTTACAAAACTATCAGATCTTATAACCACAACCCCTGTTCCTTTGGCTTTCCACCTGTGTGTGTATGCAGTGTGATTTCTAAGAGGGAATAATGCCTTTGCCATCAGAAAGAAGAATCTTTAATAACCTCTACGGTTTTATAATCCTTTCTTTAATTTCCTTTTAAATTAATCCAACCCTGTCTTGCTGCGACATATGAGGTGCTCTGCCTAAAAAGACATAAATCTGATTAGATTACAAGGTACTTCAAAGACGCCCCACCTTTGGCTGTTTCTGAGCTGCTTAGAATTAGTGTAACTATGTGGCAATGGGCAAAAGTCTTACTCCAAGCAGTACTTTCCCTTTGGCTGAAATTCCAGGATGCTTAACTCCATAGCTAGGGTGTGCAGTACAGTCATGTCAGCAGGAAAACTGGGGTCTTAAAAATGTTTCCTGTTATGACATGGCAGCTCTACTCCCTGCAGTTCATGCATAAAATACCATGATGTCCAAGCCTGGAAGGTTGCGAATATAACAAAGACCGTAACTGTAGTTAGACTGTGATCCTGCTGCCACCAGAAGTCAGTAAGTGGGTTTTTTCCCTTCCAGGATTTCAGCGTCAGCAGAATCCACCTCCAATCCCACAGCTGTGGAAACACCTCACCTTGCCACTGCTACTGCTTCCCCAGAGATCAAGGTCACTCCCCTCTTCCCCTGGGGTAGTTGCAGCAAACTGATGTAATGCTTCACATCTGCATAGAAATTGAAGAATTTCCTGACATAGTTGTTGCCAGAAACTCCTGGCAACAACTCAGTCAGGAAAAAATCTGCAAACCAACCAACCAACCAGTGAAAAAGACTAAAGGAAGTAGAGGCCATAAAAATCCAGTGCAGCAATAGAATATTAGTCAGTTGGCTTCAGATCCAATCCACCATACATCTCATTTGGTGACTTATTTGCTCAGCATGGCCTTTTGGTCCTCCGGGAGGCACCCCACAGCTGTGTTTTTCATGGTGCTATGGACCCTGGAAATTGTTCCTTCATTAAATGAAAGGAGGACAGGAGCAGGTTTTTGCTTTATGGTGCCTGACCTGCTTTCCACTGTGTGCTGCTGTCCACAGCAGCTGCAGAGGAACGTGGTGGTGGAGGCCAAGGTGTACATATGGGAGAGGGCACACAGGTATGCTGCAGTCGCTGAAGATGCATACCTGTTTTGAAACTGGGGTTACTGTTTGCAGACTGGAAGATGCTAGTTCATGCTTTGGTCTTCTTTTGTGTGGTCCACAGTGACATCTAATGGCACAGCACCAGACTGCACCACGTCTGGGGAGAGCTAAGTGGAGAAAAAGCTGGGACTGACGAACATTTATTATTTGACAGGGCAAGGTAAATTCTGTCAGGGTTGAAAACCCATATATGCTGTATTAAACTAAACACTATTTGTAGTCATACTATGATGTACATTACCCGAATAAAGCTGGGAAATAGTCTATAGGTAGCATTAAGCCGCTTCTTAAAATGTAAAATATTTCACATGCAATATTAGGTTAGTGAACTGTCAGTAAGTCTAAACAGTATTAAAGGAAGAAATCAGAAAAACGTTCCAGAAAGGAGTCAATCCCAAATATTCTATTTTGAGTTTGATGTGATGCACCACTTTCATATACATCTCCCTCTATTAAAAAACTACAAGATTCAATGAAATTGTTTTGCAACAAATACCATATTCTAATAAAATATGCTCCATAAAATATTTTCAACCACTTATGTGTTGTGACATCATTTTTTGAACTCTGCAAATTTTAGATCAGAAATCTGTCCAGTCCCTTTTAGGTACCAGTAAAGGCACCATTAATTAATGTTGCAAAAAAATACTTTACGTGTTGTGTTCAAGTGTAAGAGGCCAACATATAAAATATGTCATCGCAAATAATAGAAAACAGTATCAAAAAAACCTCTGACATTATTGAATACAAATTTTTAGGAAAACAGCTCTTTCCCTGTTTTCCTTAAATTGATGGTGCTTTATTTGCAGTAATGGGCATTGAATAATATTTCATTTAAATTATTTTCAGAATTGCCAGATTAAAAGGAAAAATCTAACTGCATTTTGTCTATATACTTGTGTGTGTGTTGGTGTATAAAATGCAGTAAGTAGGTTGTGCATAGTACACTTAAAGAGTGTCAGCATTAGTACACACACAGTTTTTAGGTAGGTTTTCCATCCCTAGTATGAATTCACAAAGCAAAACAATGCTTACTTGCATTTAAGACATATGAATGACTATTGGTTCTGACTTTAAGGCTGAGCAGTGTATGATGAACTCAGGGAGAAAGTGGCTTTCCTCCCGCAATCCTTTAGACTTGCAAATACATGAGTATAATGAAAAAAGGAATTAATTTTTCTCTTTAAAGGAGGTTTCCAAAAGGCATATATACTTTTTTTTTCCCAAAGGATTATTTTCTTTGCAGGTTTTACACTAGGGAATAGAGGTTCTAGTTACTTTTTTGCCTAAAAGTCTTTATAGGGTGATATATATTATCATTATGATTATAGGGAAAATATTTTGGTACTTATGATAGCGGAGAAACAGTACAAGAAAAATCCTTTTTGCACAACACTGAACTCAGCTGTGGAACTTATTGCTACAGGATTCTGTGGAAACTAAAGTTCACATAGCTAGACAAAAGAAGATCTGGAAAAACCATGAAGGATTGGTCCACTGGTGACTGTTAAATGTAGTTGGAGTACATCCACAAGCTCAAGACCTCAAGACCTCACAGCTGCTGATTGTTAAAGAATGGGAGAAAGGAATAATCTCTAACTGTGCCATTACATAAATAATTTCCCTTACCATCCAGTATTAGTTACTGTCAGAAATTTATTTCTCTAGCTGCATTTTTGCTCTCTCACCTATGGCTGTGCTAATGGCTGATTTTTGCATGAAAGCCCAGTCATAGCTTTCCCTTTTTTTTTCTTTTTTCCCCCTTTTTTTAATTCCACCAGAAACAGCAAGCTGAGTATAAGCTAGGTTTTGTTTGTTTGTTTGTTTGTTTTTCTTGAAGTATCAAGTGTGTAACTAAGACTGGGAAAGCATTTCCTTATCTTGAAAGTATGAATGGGCTGTAATTTTAAAAGGTAAATTAGTTACTGTTGTGACCATGTCACCTTAACCTAATATCCAGTATCTTAGATAATTATTAAATTGCAATATCTGGAAAAGTAATGTTTTGGGTACTCTCAAGCTTCCTTTTACTGCTTATTGATTGCTTTCCAAAGAAACTTTCAGCTGAACATCTCCAGCCTTCAGGCAAGGAGCCTTTCTCTCACAAAGAGTTTGGTAACCAGCTGCTGGAGGTGACATTTTTAGACCCTAGCCTTTTCTTTGTCTCTGAAGAAGGTGTTCAATGATATATAGTTTCACATCCAGGAAGTAGCCTGGGAATTCACAAACTACTCTTTAGGCTCTCTTTGTGGAAAGACAAAGAATGTTATCTTGCCATTGTGCTGGCTTCTTAAAAGAGCCCTCTCCATCTCAGAGGAAAAAACTACATTTGGGGTTAAAAGTCATCATAAACAAGACACACTTTTTTGAAGCTGGGGTAATTAAGTATTGGAACATTTTAAAACCAAAAGGAGGTGACTTGTTAAAGAGTGGGAAATAATTTAGAAAAATTCTGAATAAAGTGTTGGAAGTCAGTCTGACTGTGATAATAGGAGGGAGAAAAAAAGCAAAAGAGTGAATTGGGACTCTGAGACACTATTACTTCTCAGGAACAAGACAATACAATTATAATCAATCTTTCTATGAAAACATCTAGTTGGTGTTTGGTGCAAAAAAAAAAAAAAGCGAGTTGACTGATAAGATGTCACAAAGACATCAGATAACGTCTCGTGTTTTCAGGTCTGGGTTAGGGATCAAATTCCAGAAGATTTTAGGGTGACGTGTGAGTGTCTGTCCAAAATTCCCTTCATCTTCTGCCTCATGATCATCATGAAAGCTGAGACCACCGGGGAAAAGAAAGATCCTGCTTAAGGATCCAGATCCTGTTTGAATTGTCGCCCACCAAGCCAAGTCATTGTCTACACAGGTGTGTTTGTTCAGCTCGTGGGACACTGCACACAATGGAAAAGAGAAAGGGGCACCATGCCCTCCTCTGTCTGCGTTGCTTTGCAACACTGGTTTCACACCTCCTGACTTGGCTGGGCTCTCTCTGGAATGACCTTTTGGGTGGTCAACATGAAAAAGCACTTGTCCTTTATACTGTACATCAACCACCGTGACAGATGGACTGAAATGAGAAGTCTTTCTCCCCCAAGGACTGAGACATGCGACCCCTATATGGAAAAGCTCCCCTTTCCTCCCCAAGGACTGAGACTGAAATCCCTATTGCGGTGGGGGGAGGTGTGTGCATGGGCAGGCCGAGCGAGCCCTGCAAGCTGATCACTAGACCAAGAAGACAATGGCTCTCTCCTACTGCTGATGGACTTTTTGTACCCTTTTCACAATGGACTATTTCGAAAAGTGTTCCCTTCCCCCAGACAAAAAGACTATAATAGAGGATAGAGCTGACCAGTACCTCTGAGATCTCCCTGGACGTGCCTGCGACAACCCTCGTCGACTGGACTTCGAAGGACTATGCCGACCACATCTGGTAGATATACCACTCTTTCTCCTCTCCCACTTTTTCCTTATTCTTTCGCTTTTCTCTTCACTCCCCCTCTCCCCAATGCATTTTGCTGTGGTTATTCAATAAAGGTACATTTGTGTTTGATTTTTACTGCAAACTCCCCTGTGTTGTGTCAGTTTTTGCACCCTGAGATCAGTGAAAAGAACCTCCACGAATCTTGTCCTTAGGACAGATCGTGACAACATGCCAAGAAGAAAAGGATCCTAATGTGTGAAAGGAAATTAAAGAAATGAAGTTCTATATGGGTGCCACTCATTGCAGCTTTAAAGTGATTTGTCTGCAAATGCGATCTATTAAAATTCTTTGATTGCAGTGTTTTACAAACATAAGAAACATTATAACCCCGTCTACACCTTAGTAGCTTTTCCCACTGTGTTTTTTTTTTAGCTGTTGTACCCTTCAGGGGTATGTATATTCCATATTTTCCTCTGTACCTAGGATGTCCCAGTTATGATTCTACTTGGGGTGGGCTAGTCTGTTTCTGTCTCTCCCCATTAAAATTTTAATTCTGGAGCTGAGAAACTTCACCTAAAAAAATTGTGTTTTGGTGGAGCAAGTGAATCCCTATGAGAAGTAATGACAACCAAGCACTTCCTGACAAAGCCACCTCTGACAACTTTCAGAGCAATGTGGTATTTCCCTCCTTTTTTGGGACATGGGAGTCAGCACTCCAGCTCTGCTCCAGCCCCTATCTCTAGACTGTGGGCTTGGGGATAAGCAGACGTCACACAGGGTCTGCTTATTGTCTCAAGCACATGGAGCAGGTGAGTTTGCCATGTTTTTTTTGGCATATCTGTAGCTCTCCACACAGCTGCTGCCATCTCACAGCCTTACACATAAGTCAGTCTGAAGGACTCACCAGACTCTCCAAATGATCTCTCACCATTGTGTGGGTGGAAGAGGAAAACAGCTCAAATGAAGGGAATGAAAAATTTTCTGCTCTGGATCAAAACACTCTCACCAAATCTTCATACTCTGAAATCACTTATCATCCTCTGCTCTGAAGAGTTGGCAACAGCTGCTTATGTTACTGCTCTGAGATAGGAGACTTCCAGTGAGCTGCAGGGAAGTAGTCGTACTACGTCAAGAGCTTTTCTGGAGTGCAGGAAGGAAGAATGGAGAGGGCAGATATGGTCATGGTGACTGGTGGAAATCAGCAACAAAGCCAGGAAGGAAATCAGGAGGCTGGCTTGGTCGGACAAGGTGGAGAGAAAAAACTTTGGTAAGGTGCCTACTATGGAAAGCTAAGGGTAGGCATTGCTCAAGGACAGATGGAAGTGCTTCCAGAAAAGGCACCTGCAGAGATTTTGGAGTGTTCAAAATTGAGCCAAGGTAGGGATCAGATGTGAGTATGGCTGCAAAGACCTGTAAAGACAGGTTCCTTACAGAGGAAGGTGTAATATTGGTAGGTAATAGCAGTTATGGAAGGATGACTAGATGTGCTAGGGATGTTGCATGCATGCTGAACAGTGGGTGCATCTTAAGGTGGTGGCATATTTAAAAGAGGCAACCGAAAAGAGACCAGATATTGTAAAGACTGTGTCTGTGAATCAGGAACTAGCTGGGAGTGAGAAAATGAGCTTTAAGGATAGTGAATACCCAGGACTAAATGACAAGGGAGAAACAGTACAAGATGCAGACAGACATAGGGAGGAGAGGGGCTTGAAGAAGAAGGTATCTGCCCAGTGCGTTGACAGAAGAGCTGGTATTTGTCAGAAGAAATCAGATCGTTTGTTGAAACAAATTTTATTTGAAAACCAACAAATTTTCCAGTGGAAACATTTTATAATAACATGTTTGTTTCAACAAGCTGCTTGTAAAATGCAGGTTTTTTCTTTCTAGCCCACCTGGAGGAAAAATGAAGCTTCCAGAATTTATGGCTGTTGGACAGCCCTGCTCTCTAGCAACCAACAAGTTCTAACCCAAGCTACTGCATCCACATGATAGTGTGGTGCTGTGCAGAGACAAGACTGTAGTCAAAATCATTAGTGCAGGATCATATCTAAGGCAATAAAATTTTGGTTTTCCTGCTTATACAGCTGGTCAGCTGCTCCCTGTATACTGCACCCTGCTCCATTAAGAGAGATAGATATCTTGCACAGCATTTGCTGACAGCTGCTTGCATGGCCACATGCAAACAGTACAAGGATAGGAGTTGTGTAATTGCCAGCACTCCTGATAAAGGGGTCAAAATCACATTAATTTGTTGCAACTCATCAAAACTACCCACAATTTATTAATGCTATCTTAAATAAACATGTAAGTTTTACTTAATTGCTGAGAAACAAATAACCCAGGTGCCCCATTATATCACAGCTTGCACAGGTTTACATAAAAAATGGCCAACCAGAAGTTCATTGACATGTAGACAAGTTAATAACTGCCCCTGCTAATCTGTCCCCAGAGAATTTGATGTTAACCTTCCAGGCAGTTTCGTCTCCTGTTGTGATAAGGAGCCAGAAATTTTTAAAGCTCTTTAAACCTTTGAAGTCAAGAATGGTGATGAGTTATTAGCAGAATATGTAAATCTAGGGAATAATTTTTCTCAGCCTCAAGTGAAAGTACTATGAAGTGATCAGGAAGTATTTGAAATGCAATTGAATGGAAAGGAGTGGAATAAGAAATGAAATTTAAAAAAAAAATTTGTCTACTAATAAGTGAATGCTAATGAGTAAGTGCATTGAAATTGTGTATGTGATTTTGGATAATACATTTTCTTTAACACATAATTAAGGTAGCACAAATTAGAAACTAAGCAATTAAAAGTTAATGTGCCCAAATCAGACTTGGACTGGCGTCCCTGTCATGTGCCAGGGCCATGTCAGGAAGGCTTTTCTCTGGCTGCTGGACCTGCTTATCTTTCCTTCGTATCAGTTTCTTGGGCAGGGGGAGCTGGGACAGTGATGGACAGGTCAGGAAACATCGCTGTGGACTGTGAATGGAAGACGCTGAGATGTTGTCTTGGTTTAAAAGACAGATGTCTGCCAAGGAAAGTGGGAACCTTCCTGGTAAGTGACCCTTCCCTCCAAATTATTATAACTTCAAGCCTATGCAGCTTCCATGCAAAAATATGGGAGAAGTAATAACAGTTCTTTACTGAAAAAAAAAAACCAAACGTATATATACATATATATATATATATATATACAACAGGACAGAACCACCACCAACAAAACAGTAACAAATTACCCACCTGTTCAGCAGTCTCCCCTTCGGTGCAGTCACGCCCAGAGCCGGCAGGAGGTGGTGGCGGCCCAAGCAAGGCAGAGGGGCTGCGCTAATTGCGGGGCTCTCCGATGCGAGCCTGCACCTCCTCAGGCCGCCCTGGGGGCGAGGACAACGGCGAGGACAGGAGATTTCTGCTTTTTGTAAAACTCACGTAGCAGCTGGTCTTGGTGCCACCATTGGCAGCAAGTCACGACACGGCAGTGTCCCGGGAGCAGACGCAGCCCCTCGGCAGCAGCGGGCAGAGGCGGTGGAAGCGGGCAGAGCGCAGCGCTGTGCCGGGAGCAGGCACATGCCCTCCGCAACACACGCGAGCGCTCTCTTCCACCACCGAACGGAAAAAGGCAGGACGCCGGCCCCACTCCCCTGTCAAGTCTGGGGTTAGCCCCAACCCCTCTCATGGCATTGTGCTGCAATTCTCGAAAAAAGCCCCAGCGGGAAGAGCCCACCCCACCCCCCCCCCCCCCCCCCCCCCCCCCCACCACTTCCCTTGGGGGNGATTGATTGTGGAAATTCTTTCTGCAGAAGATGGGTAGGTAACAGGGAGTCTTCATACAATAAATAGACTGCTAGGGAACAAGGAAGAATCAATCTGCCTATGGCAGTGGAAGGTTTGGGACAAAACTGAAGCCAGGGCAATACTAAATGCAGTCAGGGAGAAGATTTTCATGAATGACAGAGTTGTTCATCTTATCTACTCATAAATGTGAGCCCACACATTACTGAAATTAGTATTGTGGACTTAAAATATAAAATATACTGATATTAAATGAAATGGAAAAATTAAAAAATGAAGCAAAAAAAAAAAAAAAGAAATTGAATGGAATGAAATTAGGTGCAATGAAATTAGCCACAACTTCATGAAATGATAGTCATTGAAATCTCAAGATTTCATTTCCTTTAATGGAAATGAAGAATTTTCCATGAAAAGAAATGCAATGAAAAATCAAGGAATGGAGTGAAATGAAAAGATATGAAAGGAAATACAAGGAAATGAAACTGAAAAGAAACAAAATTCTTAGGACAAGTTAAATTCTTGAAAGGGAATGGAATGAAATGAAGTGCAGTGAAATTACCCAAAACTTCAAGAAATGATACGCAATGAAATTGCGAGATTTCATTTCCTTTCCTAAAATGAAGAATTCCATTACATGAAAGGAAATAAAATCTTGAAAACAGTGAACAAAGTGAAACAAACACATTGGGAAGAACATATGAGGAAATCAAATGCAAGTGAAAAAAAGAAAAAAAGGAAAATTTGGAACTGGAGTGAATACATAGACATAGAGACATAGATTAGGATGAAATAAGGTGCAGTGAAAATGATGGAAACTTGCAGAAAACTCCTTTTTCCCACTTCCAATTTAGATGATACCAGAAAATTAGAAAAAAAGCAAGGCAGCCATTCATTTAATTATCGGAAGAAAGAGGAGACCAAAGTTTCCCTGGATGTCTGTTTTCTTCTGTGTGTTTTCTTCTGTGCTTTCTGTGTTGGTGGAAACCTTGGTTTTTTTCCTGAAGAGGTTGGGGTAAAATGGGATAAGCTTTGAAAGTTGCTGAAAGGCACGTGAAAAAGTTTGTGAGAACTGTGCTGGCACTTTTTCATTTCCATTGTAGCAAACAAATACTGAGAGCTCCACACTTCTGAGCTAAAGTCTGCTTAATATCTTTGAGCACCTGTTTGCACAGTTATAAGAGCTGGGATATCAAATAAGAAAATTCAAACTACTGGAAAATGTTTTGGAAGATCTAAGTGAATTTCCCATAACTTTGTTAAACACATTTCTGGCATCAGGCTTGCCTAAAGACCAAGAAAAAATATCTTCAATGTCAGTAACTTGCAGTATATCACCTATTTATTTTCAAAACAAGATTAACCAGATTCTGGGATCAAAAAAAAAAAAAAAAAAGAAAAAAAGAAAAATAAATAAAATATTTATATTCTTGAGATCTTAGTAACAGGGAAAGGTGTTCAAATCATTGTTGAAAATAGTAAATCCTGCTTTTTTGGAAAAAATGGCAGGAAAAGCCACGGAGAATGAGAATATTCTCCCTTCTGCAAAGAGAAATTACCACAGATACAACTGTCCACACATGCCAGTAAAATGTCCCTTTGAACTGTGATGTAAACTGTGATGACACTACTGAAATTGAAGTTTTTGGATGGTATGTATTAGTAGATGAATTTTGAGAAGACTGGCAGTAGTCTTGTTATTATGGTCTTCTTCATATTTCATGGATAGATAAAGAACATTTGTCAGGAGAAGGTCTTGTATTGGATTACCATTTAAACTGGAATAAACCCATGGCCTCAGGGAAAAAATGATTAAAAATTAAGAAAGCAAAGAAGATAAAATAATTTATTTCCTTAACGTTGAAACAGTTATGTTTTTCAGATGTATTTTGTCCTTTTGTCTTTGTTTTTCCTCAATATCAGCTTCAGAGCAATAATGAGCTCAAACAAAATCATTCAACTAGTCTGGTTTCCAGTAAATGCAGTAAGTGAAAAGAATATAAATCTAATTTTATCAGCAGTGTCTCATAAAATTATTACATTCCCATAAAAATAAGTTCATTAGAATTTTACCTTTGGGACCAGGCAGTATTCTTGATCCTATTCCTTCTCAACTTCTTTTTAAAATCCAAGTGCCTGAATCTTTCTCGAACCTCACAGTCTTCAGTATGAAGGACAGCAGGTAGATCTGCCCTCTCAGAATACAAGATTATGTCAGGTGTCATCTGTACTCTGAATTTTCCTTTTAGGTGTCAGCAGTACAGCAGTACTTTTCTGATGAAAAAATTTTGATCAGAAAGTACTCCAAAAGTCTTCAGAGCTCCGGAGTTATGTATTGATAGTATCTTTATCTCTCTATCTTTACATACAAATTCACCAAAACCATGTTACTAGCTTAATTCCAAATTTTTTCTACTTTCCAGACTAGGTTCTCATAAATGAAACAGGTATACATTCAACTGTGTATATTCCACAATGTGTTTGCATTCTGTATTGCCTATAAACATGGAGTAATTTTGCTGTGATTCATGGCAGTAAGATTATATAAACATCAAGATAGAGTTCATCATATATATCAAGTAAGCTCTGTATTTATCAGATGGCCAGGATCTGAACTAGGAACTCTCTGTCCTTGGTCAGATTCAAAGCCAGCTGGGCACAGTCCTGCTCAGCCTCGTGCCGAGGTCACCAAAGGCAACTGCTTTAACTGAAGTTGGACTAAATGATCTCCTGGGCCTTCTTCAACTGCAGGCATGCTGTATTTCTGTGATACAATGTGGGCAAAGGTGGCTAAAATCTCCTCTATTGAATTGGCTCGAGTATCTGTCATTAAAAAAGGCTGAGTCCCATGTTGCTGCTACCTCACTATTTCAGCAGCTGAACTGTTGAACAGAGGTCTCCCTTTTGTTGCTAAGAACCAGGTATGCGAGTGGAGATGTTTCTTCTGATGGAATTACAACTCTGCCCAACATTACCAGGAGCCAGGACTCAGTTCTTCTGCTCATTACTTGTCCCATATCTTTTAGTGATCTGGGCTTTTATGCAGGGCCCTGTGTTGAATGACAAGTAACAAGGTCAAATTTTTGCTCCTCAGCCCATGAACTTAGCCCATCAGCCCTTAGCTGATGAACTACAGCTCAGCTGCCTATGAAAGTAAGGCAACAGCAGGCTGGTGGTAGCTGTTGTTTCCATTCTGATAAATTTGTGTAATTTAGATAGCAAATAATGATAACATTTCCTGTAGATGAAAATTTTAATGTTATTTTACTCTTTAAAGAGTGGAGAACAAAATAAAACTGGATAAAACTCATGAGCTTTATACTATGCTCATTAAAGCTTAGGGTAAGGCTTAAAATTTTTTTGCTATCTTACTCTTTTGAGGATGCAGAAAAAAATAAAACTGGATAAAACTCATATGAATTATACCATGATTATTAAAGCTCTAACTAAGTCAAGGCTTCAGTCATCACATCAGTAACTAAGTACTAATCCTAATGGCCATAAAATGAGGGAAGAAACTATTTTCCCAGCCATTTTTTCACATACTTGAAAGTGGCAAGATCATTTTCACTCAAATTCTCATAAAAATATAGCCTCTGGCCACAAGTTAAATTCTTAGCCTGAAAGGGTTTGGAATGATTGACAGAATTGACATGATCCATTCTTCATAAAATAATATGAAACAGTACTCACAGGCCCTATAAGTACATCCACCTAGAGCAGGCTAAACCTCTCTATTTTTAATTATAACTGTCAGCTAAGCAAACAGAGCAGTGAAATAAAAGCCTGAAAACTGATCTTTTCATGACCTGTAACCTGAGAATAAGCTTAACTGTGTACTTTAATCAAACATTGCATAATAGAGCACATATTGAAGCTTAAGCAATATTTTAGATTAGTTATTTTATTTATACATTACAGGTTAAATATTGATTCTGGCTAGGCTCCTGTGACATGAGGCCAAGTTAAAATGGAGTCTTTAAAGAGTATGCATCATAGAACAGATCAAAGTAGCATTTAGCCATGTGTCCTAGGTACAAGCGTGGACAACAGAATATCCAGCATTTGGTGATAATTACTCAAAATTGTTTCCTAGTCTCCTACCTGTCACCTAAAGACATCTTGAATCTGGATGTTCTTATATTTCACAGCCCTCTGAGAATTTATCTTCCATGAGGCTGTTGCTGCCCTTTGAAAGCTTCTTAATTTTAAGGCAGTGTCCTGCAGTAGGGTTTTGCTTGAACTGGTTACATATTTTAGAATGTATCAAGAGCTATGACTTTTGGCAGATCTTCATTTATGTAAAGCTTCCAATGATAAAATACCAGTTCAGATTGTTAGTTCACCATTTAAAACACTGACATAGGGATCATTGCTTACAGAATATGAACATTTTAGTTTACCTCTGAGAAAAAAGTACTACTGATACACTTGCCCATCTTTGTATATGGGACCTGCCATCATCTTTCCATGACAACCAGGAAAATTTTATTTGCCTAAAATGGCAATAAAATGCTGATTAGTTTGTAGGCTGGTTTGGGTTGGAAGGGGACTTTAATGATCATCTAGTCCAACTCCCAAGTTATTCAGGCTAATCATACTTTTTAGGAAAAGGCAGATGTCTGAAAAAGCACAAGGAGCACTTTTCTTAGAGTCTGTTAATCTGCTTCCTTTATCACACTGACCCAGAGATCTGACCCTCAGTGACACTGCAATGAGTGTCCATTCTATCAGTCATCAAATCTCTTTTCAGGACCCTGTCAGCATGCTGATATTTCTGCTGGCTTGCCCCTTCTTCTGGACCCTCTATTTCTTGATCTGCATACTCAGGCCAAAGCTCTGGTGTTGCTGAAATAAATTGAAAAGGCCATCAACGGAGAGTCTTACACTGTTTGTCACATATGGGTATTCTGAATCTCCTCCCCCAGTGTGTATAAAAAACACTCACATTCTTCCAAGGTTAGTCAGCCATGTTACCATATTCACTTACAGGCAAAGTATGAAGCCTAATTTCCCTTATTATCTCATGCTCAATGACCATATGTCAGAAGCCATGTTAACAATGATGAAATTGTAATAAACACCAGATGCATAAACACATATGATACACGTTATCTGTCCTTTGAGTGGTCATTAAAAACAGATTCCTTTCTATTTCCTCTGGAGTCTGTGCGTTTCTAAGTGGAGTGGTGTCATTGAGATAGTTTTTAAGTGACTCAGTTGCAGCTGGTTTAGGATTGCTTTCTGTGAAGGACTGTAAAGAGCTACCCTTTCCCTTACTTGAGAAGGCCCCTTCAAGTTAAGAAACACTCACAACTAGAAATAACCAATAAATAGTTCTATAGTTATAGTTATAGGTAACCTGTGCCTTCCTCTGCTGCCCATGACTGTTAAAAGTCAATGAGGAATTTTGGAAAGCAAAAGGGAAGAGAAAGGAACAGAAAAGTCTGAAACAGTTTTAGCTGGTGTGTGGAAAAAGATCACTGATTGCTGCTGACAGACCTGGTCTTTACCTACGAGGGGACTGCCTACGCCACAATGCCTTGCATTTCTGAAGTATTCAAAGGTATGAGGTCCTCTGAAGCTGTAAAAGATGATGTTATCCTAGCAAGCTTTCCTAAAGCAGGTGTGTTTTCTTGCTGAACAAAGGGAGTTGTCATAATAATGCTGATAATCAGAACAGGCATTACAATAGCAATAATAGTAACAACAGCAACAAAACCAATCATAATAATAGTAATTAATACTAATAATGTAATTATGATGTTGCACTTACAGCTATGAATATTTATTTCATGTTTTATTTGAGATGAATGAGAAAGGACAGTGATATTCTTACTGGCAAATCAAAAAACTACACCATAAACTTTGGTATAAAGCTGTCTAATGTATTTTCTTGTGTATTACTGTATGTTATAGACTTTTCCCTTCCTATTAACTATATCCTACACAAAGGTATGTGAATAAAACTTCCTTTTTGCATTAAATCTTACAGTGTCAATACGTATTCTTTGTAAGTGCTGTTAGTGACTGGAGGAAGGTTTTTGAGGAAGAGCATAGATTGGAGGTGGAGGAAGTGTACAAAGGGCACTTAGTAGCAAGCATTCCATGTTAAAATATTATGTCTGTTGTAGAACCTGGGAGATAAACCAGAGCTGTTAAGCAATTGTTTCTTGAACTCAAATCATGATACACAAGATGAAAGTCAATGTTCCTGATAAGTGTAGTAATATTTCGACTACAACTGCATTTATAGTATCTACAGTGTATATCAGAAGTTAATGCTGAATGTAAGATCTTTGGCTTACTGAGAAGGTGTTAATATATTGAACAGTATTATAATTAATCACATACAGAGGAATCTAACAGCACTGCTTCACTTTATGCCTTCCTAATGGAATATTCTATTTCCACTTTTATTAATGAATTAATCAGTCTTTTTAGAGCAGTGAGGTGTATTTTCCACCTAGAGACCTCTCTAAAAACTATCAATTAAGGCCACTTTTTGGCAGAAAGATTTCTACCACAGTCAAGCTTTCATACAATTATGCTTCAAATAGATTGGAATTTTGTATTGACTTAATGGAAATCTGAATTAAATCTGCATTAAACACTGCTAACAAAGAAGCTCATAACACATTAGTAGCTCAACCTGTTTAAAGTATACTTATCTTCTCAAAGGCAGAATGTCAGCCTCTGTCTTCATAGCTTTGGGTAATATTGATACATATCTAGAAGCAAGAGCTGTTCTGTAAATTCTCTGCCGCGCCATGTGCTTCTTTGCAAGTCTGCATCAGCAGAAATCTGAATCTTATTCAGGTATCATGCATAGCATGCCAACTTGAGCCTCCTGGTTTGTTTTTTAGCCTAATAAAAATGGTTGTCATAAACCACACAGATGATGTTTGTGTGTGTCATTTGTAGATGCTGCTTCTGTTGTTGGTTTCGTCACTACACAGTAAAGCTACAGTTTACTGTGGCTTTGCTTTTGTTTCATGGATTTCTAGCATACCCCAGACCTGCCTTGCTACAAGGCTTGTTTCTGGAAGCAGGAGGTGGACCCTTAGTCATAATTTTGATGTTTACATCACTGAGTGGTATCATTTAGTCGCCTATAGATAACACCTTTTTTTGATAATGTTGGGAATATTTTGTGACCACCAGTGTTTGCTTTATGCACTAGGACACTACTGTAAAGAACAGACTGGGCAGGTATTTACCTGACTGGCATGAATGTGGAAGAGTGATGGGTAGATATTCCTGCCCTGTATTTGCTCTTGGCTGCTTTTTCCCTCCACTCAAATCTGCTCTGAAGTGAAAAATGAAGCACTGGTCCCAGATTTCTGAGACTTTTCACATGAACAGTGCTGGGAGCTCAAGGCGATTTGCTGTGCCATATGTGTGGTAAGTAGAGGTTTTCTGTGGGAGGGATGTGTCTTTGCTCAGACTGTGGAAGTCTGCTGAGGACTTCTCATGGTGTTGGCCTCTGGGGCTTTCATAGAAGCTCAGAAGAAACTTCCCAGATAACCTTCAGCTATTCTTCCACAAGCACACCCTACCCAAGCACAGAAAGGCTTGTAACAGGAGCTGATGCTATGAGGTCGGTGTGCTGGCCTAAAGGACACCTGTGCCCTCCCTGGGAGTGAAGGACATTTCTGCAGCCTTAAGAACCTGACAGAACTCAGCATGAACAATGCTCATGCAGTGACTGAGCAGCATCATTTTCCTCCAGATCAGGATTAAAGATTCTGAGACAAATGTTTTTTCCCCTGCTACTGGCTGCTGCAAACAAAGATAAGACATGTCTCTGAGCCTGATTATAGAAGCTCTGCCTTACCTGTGGTCCTGCGAATACTTTTGTCCTGTTGGTTCTCTCCAGACAAGGGGAGAGTGCTTCCAAACACCTGCCATGCAAGTATTCTTCTGCAATAGTTAGTTTCCCACATAACAGATGGCAGGTTTTGCTACCTGCTCTTTTCAGATGTTGCATCAATATTTCTGTGGAGTAAATAAAATTCACAAATCAATTAATTAAAGATTCAATACTCATAAAAATACATATAATACAAGAGGCCTTTGATGTATAAAATCTATTGCCTCTCTCATGGGGGCATTTCTTCAGAGCAGGTCTCTATCCCTCTCATCAAAGTAATATTTTCCATTTCTCCCTCACCCTGCAATTCTCCAACCTGACAGTATTCAAGTTTGGGGAAAAAGATATTTTTTGCATTTCTTCCTCTTCCACAGTGTGCTTGTACTTAGTATGTGTCATCCTAGCTGGAGATCACTCTACTTTTACCCAAGTCAACAGCTACTAAAGGGTAGTGAGAACTCAGCTGGGGAGTGTGGCAGTTAAGACCTAATGAGTAAAATATTTTCCCATTATATAGTTTGGTCTGTGTATAGTAAGACTTTCATTAAGGAGTTGTGCTATTTAACTTGGAATTCTTTGTATGATATAGTAATCATTCTTATCTGTGTCTCTTTCAGGTAAAATCCATTCATAACCTTAAATATGTCATCAGTTCATTGAAGAAAAGGGTGATCCAGCAAAGCTAGTCTCGATGGCCTCTGGTCAGTGGCCTCACTCCTTCCTGAGGCTTTGAAGGACCCCAGTTACCGAGTAGCTTCTGGTCATGAGACAAAGTGTGGGAACAGCACTGGAATTAATGAGGAGTGAAAAATATACTAACTTGACACTCTACAGTAGCAGGAGCATTTTTGTTGTCTTGTTGCACTGACTTTTATATCTCAGCAATTCTGGTGCAGTCTGCACCCACAGCTGTTATACAATTGCTACATAAAATGGGAAACACAGTTTTCAAGCCACATGGTGAGACAGATTTGAAGGTGGACTGGACACAGGT
>VYZP01018074.1:0-15216 GCA_013400635.1 Hypocryptadius cinnamomeus | reverse complement strand
TGCCCTCAAGGCTTGTTGTGTTGGCTTTTTTTGCTATTTGCCTTATTCTCTGGGGTCTTCCACTGTTCATCTCCCACCTCCTCCATGGATACTGGAGCAGCCTATGTGCAGGAACAAGAGGAAATTTTCAGTAGTTGTACTCTACTTGCTAAAGGCAGGAACAGTTTCTTTGTCTCCCATCACAAATAAGATTGTAGCAGATAAATCAATAGTTTAGCCAGTCAGCTTTTTTGCTCATCAATTTTCTTTCTTTTGATTCTGTTACTACCTACATACAAAGCAGGACTGTGTGATAGGTCTTGATTTTATCTTGTGGATGAAACTGAATTGCTAATGTTAAGAACTTCCAGCATGGGTTTTTGTTGATTTTAAACAAAAACATCTAATGCCAAACTGGATATAAATGGGCTAAGTAGTAAGGATTTATGACATTCTGTACTTACAGCATATTTCTCTTCTCCTTTCCAGGTAATTTTGAGAAGGAGTATGATGATGTGACAATCAAAATGATTTTTGCAATTGTCCAGATCATAGGATTCTTCAATTCTATTTGCAACCCTATTGTGTATGCTTTCATGAATGAGAACTTCAAGAAAAATTTTCTGTCTGCCCTCTGCTTCTGCATTGTGAAAGACAACACGTCCCCAGGCAGGCAGCTTGGGAACTCAGGAATTACCATGAGGAGGAAAAAGCCAAGTGCATCTCAGAAAGATCCCATGGATTCGGACGAAGGCAGGAGGGAGGCATTCAGTGATGGCAACATCGAGGTCAAGTTCTGTGATCAGCCAGCTTCCAGAAGGAATTTGAAAAGGCACCTGGTCCTGTTCAGCTCTGAGCTTACTGTGCATTCTGCAGTAGGAAATGGACAGTAGCATCACAAGGGGTTTGGGAACGGAGAAGTCATTCTCTTTATGATCATTTCAATAAGCCATTTAAAAGAGTTTGCTGCTTTGCACGCTGAAATGAGGAGGGAAAATGATGTGTGGACTCTAATGATGTTGGGATAGTGGCTGAGAAAATGTAATGCTTATTTTATGATGACAAGGAGTAAGACTTTAGAAAACAACATTACTGTGTGATTTCCAGGAGAAAAAAATAGTTTTTTCCTGACCTAATTTAGGGCTTTTTTGCCCTCTGCTTTAGGTAAACAAAACAGCTGCTGCTTGCTCCATTTATTGTGTGTCTGGACTGTAAACAGCTGAATGCCAGAAGACAGGAGCTATGGAGAAAATGTGCACCTTTTTGGGACAACTTGGAAGTCTGACATTGGGATGACATTGTAAGATCTTTCTGCAGCTTTGAGGACAGAGCAGCTTCAGATCTGAGTTCAGGAAAGATGGAGACTGAGATCCAATTCCATTTTAGGAAAAAGAAAGGGGATATGAAAGAGTTATCCAGAATATGACTCTGAAGAGATTTAAGATTTAAACATCATATGCATGTTCAGATTTTGTTAACAGGAAGCATATTAGCAATTAACGATGCATGCATAATTACTGTGCTGTTTTTTGCAGGTTTATTCTTGGGTACAAATTTAAATACCATTGTACTGCCCTGCAAACTGCATTGTTCTGCTGGAAAATGGAGAAGCTGGAAAAGTGCTGTACAAGAGAGTGGAGATGCAGGAGGTGTGGTCTGTAGAGTAAACACGGAATTGAACTTCCACATGCTTGGACATGTGCCTCTCAGGTTGAAAGGGTGGTGTTNGAAAGGGTGGTGTTGCCATTTTCTGGAGGGTTATAGGGGTCTGATCCAGAGCCTGTTGGGACTTCACAGAAGACTTTGAATGGAATGTTATGGTCTTTTGACCAGACACTTCTCTGAGGACATGCTTGTATTTTTGTCTGTCCATCATCTTCAAAGGGGATTAATTGCTCTCTGAGAACTGGGCCAGTGCTTTGTTATTTTAGGCTTCACTGTAAATTGTGGGGTTGATGTCCATATAAATTCTAAATGTTTTTGCTCTCAGTGGGCCAAACTGCAAAACTGCAAAGGTATGTTTGCAGGTGTGGGACTGGGGGAGAAGTGTGATCTGAACTGGTACACTGGGATCTGTACACTGGAATCCCATAAATGAGGCCTTGAAATACAGAATTTGCCACTCCAGCTGAGGTTAGATTGGATCCTTTAACAGCCTGTAAAATGTCAGTGCTGTCTTCTGTCACACCTTGCCTCACCTGTGGGACCTTGATGCTGCCTTGGCAGTCAATTTAAGATTCTTTTACATTGCTACTTCACACTTCATTGTAAATGAAAACTTAGGGTAAATATCCTTGTATAATTTGGACATTATCTGATTCTTCTCTAATGTCTACAGATTGCAATGGATTTGTGACACACTTTATTTACATGTGTATTTTTTATATTCTATATGATACACTCTTGTGCAATGACAGAAAGCTCCTGACTTGTCCTGAGGGGCAGGAATTAAGAGTTTCATGGGTTATCATCATAGTTTTCCTCAGCAGGTGTAAAGTTTAACTGCCTGATGAGAACTATGTGTTTGGATAGAATCTGTGACTGAAAACGAATTTATTTTAAGCTATTTATTTATTTGCACTGCTAATTTCAGTGGCAGATTTTAACAAGCATTTAACCATTTTTGTTTTGTCTTCCCTGCTTCTGTTGTCTTACAAAATGTTGTGTCAATTAATAACTGCTGTAGTATTAATTTTATTTTTATTAAAGTTCCTTTATGGCTTTGTTGGTGCTGTTTTGCACTAGGGGATGTCTGCTGTAAACTTCATTTTGAGTCTCTATTTGTTTCAAGATTCATGTGAGCTTATCTGTGCCTCTTTAGTGATTAAATTCCAGTCCTGTTACAGGTGCCAGCTGCTGCTGTAATCCTGGGAGCTGTGATTTAAAGAACTTTACAGAATAAGGTGAGAAAGAAGAAGAAAAGTCCAATGTCTTGGTAGAAGAGAAGTGATAAATATTTCAGCATAGATATATGGGGCTATGGTTAGATGAAATATAAACCAAACTACAACAGACAGTTCTCATACTGTTCCTAATGATAATTATATTATTTGTGTATTTTTGACAGAGTAATTGTGTTGAAGCCAGGTAATTTTGTCCTGGCTGCAGGGAATAAAAGATCCATTCTTGGGATAAGCACCACCAGGATTTTGCCCATGTTTTTTAAATCTGTTAGAGCTTCAGCTTTGATGTAGCCAACAAAACCAGTTGTGCTGTTGTTTGAGTAGAGGCTGGTTAGCCTATCCCTTGCAGTGGCTTCTACCCTGTGTGTGGCTGTAGCTGAGTGCTTCCAACCAGGAAAAGCCCTGTTGTCTCTCAGCCTCCCTGTGCTTATTTCCATCTTCCAGTAACAGAATTGCATGGTTCATCTGATCACAAAATATTTTGGGCTAATGAATTTATCAGAGAACAGAAAAAATAACCACACTCATTTCCCTAAACTGAGAATATTCATCAAAGCTGTCATGTTCTTTGAGGAAAAATATTTCTTCAAGTTTTTTATGATGTTAGTTATGAATTACTTATTTCTTTGATAAAATTAAAGAGAAACTTTTTTTTATTCTCAGCTGCAAGGGGCTAAGCCTTTAAGTTGCAGTGAGATGATGCCAGGGACTGACAGGCTGATGAAGACAGGCGCCTGAAAGGACACATTCAACTGATTAGAGACTCTGGAAATTGAATGGATGAGGAAAAAGTGTCAGATGTGTCAGCTTGTTCAACTTATACCAGAGCATTAACAAGGAAAACAGTGAGTAGAAGGGAGTGAACCCTCTCTCAGTAATTGTAACAGTAGTAATTAAAAAAATATCAGCCTGTTCCAAGGAATAAGTGATTGCCAAAGCAGCAGAGATGTGTGCTGTGCCTGCATTCAGGGAGTAAGTACATAAATTCTCAGCCTGGAGATGTGTTAGCCCTGTCTGTGTGCTGATGACAGGATTAGCTCATGTGCAGTGGTTGCATGTGCTGCTGGCAGAGTCCTGGAGCATGGCAGAAGCCATTGCAGCAAGTGTTCTAGCAGAGTGAAAGGGACACCTGAGAGATCAGAGAAGTATATTGCAGAGAGGACCTAGATTATTATTGCCCAGGGGAAAAAAAAGCTCCAAAGGAATAAGTAGAGGAAGGGATTTAATAGAGCTATTGACTTGGAGAGATGGGGGAGGAGGATAATCATGGCAAGCTATATTTTTATATCGATTAGAGTTGATCTGAGTGTTGGAAGAGTTGGGAGAGTTTAGGAACTGTATTCAGAGAGCAGATCTGTGAACAGAACAGCATCTCAGTGCACAGGGCAAAAGGCTGGGAAGAGTGGAAGCTGCCCTTTTGGTGCCTCTCCAGGTGGGAGCAGTGGAAGGACCAGGAGCTTCGCCAGCCTGATGAGGAGACAGGTAAATGTGGATTTAGTACACACTAAAGAGGTTAGATGGGATATGTCCCTGCAGAAACACTGACATAACAATCTCTTTATTTCTGTCTATACTCCAAGTTCTGCTTTACCCCTCAAAACTGGCTTCCAGGAGTACTGCTGGACATTCAAGCCATCATTAGCTTCCTCTGTTGAAGCTCCAGTGAAGCTGATGGGTTATGAAGTTATTTTAAACGCTCTGGGGTGGTTTGAGATGAAGGGTCTCATGCTGGTTTATTATGGGGATTTATCTCCCCCCAACTCCTCATCCACATCACTGTAACAAAACCTGCTCAGTCAAAAGCAGTGAAACCTGTTTCCTTTCATTCCATAGAATACAGACTCACAGTCCTACAAGTTAGGCTCACACAATGTTTGTTTTGCTACAACAGTGCTGTCCTACAAGCCAGGATTGTTTTTGAGAAGGTTTAAAGGTATTTGTATGTATTAATGCTTTCATAAAAGAAGAAATCTATTAGAGATACAAACAAACTTCTACAAATTGCATCTCTGCTTTGTAGGGTGCTTAAAATGCCAACCAAGACTTGAAAAGATGTCTTGCTGCCTGAAAAAGGTTGAATTTTGTTTCTCAGCCTCCTGTGGAGAAATACAAAGCTTTCTATGAAAAGCTCTTATTTCCTTGCATTTTCCTTTTTTTTCCTTTTTTTTTTTTACACAAAGCAGAAACTTCTGCTTATTTCTTACTCTTTGGAGAAATAATCATAAAACCTTTTCCCCAAACATATTGTGGAATATATTCAGTTTATGATAGGGACACTGTCCTAAAATGACATGTGCTTGCATTGAAAAGTTTTTTTACATTAGCATTTCTTAGAGGAAAATGTCTTTATTTTTTTTAAATTTCTGTTGAAATATCTTTATACCTTTCTAGTTTTTATTTGCTCTTTCCAATGCCATCACTAATTTTTACTGTATTAATTTCACCAGGCTTTTTCAGGACTCACTCTCCTCAGGTGAATTTACTGTTCCCTTGGACGTGGTCCTTTTTTTCTCTATCTCTAATCTTTTCCATGCTTTATTAAATTTTATGGTCTTACACCATCTTTCCCCATGCTCCTGAGCAAAGCCTTAATTAATTGATTTAAAATTTATGGCACAGTCTCCATAAATCTCTTGTTACATCTTGGAAATTCATGAAAAGGCTTTCAGGCTTTTTCAGTGCTCTGGGATCTGATTTGTAAACCCTTTTGATTTTCACATCTGAAATAGGCATCCTTGCTATTTGCATTTATGCCAACTTGATAAATATTCTAATGTATGGATATAGAACTGCTGCAGGATCAGGGATAGTTCTCCTGTGGTATCACAGGTGCAGTCTTTTAGTTTCATTTTCTGCCTCAACAGTTTGTTCAAGCAAAAATTAGTCAGGGTTGAACTGTATTTTCCAGTGTTGACAAATTCTTCACTGACTTAATAAAGCAGAAATGCACTTACTTACAGATCTGTCACACTGGAGGGAAACGAGTTCAAATATTTTAGGAAAAAAAATTCCTAAATAATCTTTCTACTTATAAAAGAAAAAGATCAGGGATTTTAAAAAAAATTTTCTTCCTAGTTACTTTTTAAGGTGTCTTTCCCTATTGTCCGGATTTTGCTGTGCAGGGTGAGGTGAAGCTGCTGACTGGAGTGAGTGGGAAGAGGCTGAATTACAGTTCTCAATTCGTATCAGGGCTGCTCTGCTCTGCTTGTTGACATCCCTGGGACCCTTCTGCTTTCATGTGTCATTGAACTCTGCAGATGTCTTTGCTTAAGATCCCTCTTTTCCTAAAAACTAAACTTGGTTTAGTAGGAAGCTGAGCTTTGACTTCTGCCATTTTCCTTGCCCCTTTTTTTTTTCTCATTGATTTGTTTTACTTTTTCACTATTTCCTTTTTTTTCTTCCCCTTTTGCTTTCCCTGAAGCAACTTCTTGTGACCTAATCTCTTCTATACAGATTAGAGTAACCAGGTAATAAATTTTGAGACCAAAGTGAGGCAGCCCTGTGGTTCAGAATTTTTATTCCATTAAGTCTTATTATCAGATTACAAACTGCATTTCCAGTCCTTATTTCAGGCACCCTTGGGAAGACCTTGCCCACACTACTGGTTACATTAGGCTTGCATGTGTATATTTTGTTTCTGAATTGACTTTATATATTGACA
Organism: Hypocryptadius cinnamomeus; assembly: GCA_013400635.1. Classification (NCBI taxonomy): domain Eukaryota; kingdom Metazoa; phylum Chordata; class Aves; order Passeriformes; family Zosteropidae; genus Hypocryptadius; species Hypocryptadius cinnamomeus. Next base: position 8,673 of record VYZP01018074.1, on the reverse strand, counting down.
TGTTATTTCTCAGGCTGCTTATTGACATATTTCCATTTTAATATTTCTTTCTTTGACTTTACAAATTTCTAATTCCTAGGAAGTGGAGCTTCTCAGTAATGTGCCAGCTGCACTGGGAGAGTTGGAGTTTTTTTGCTTTAAATAACAAGCATAGATGTCAGTCTTTATTGTACAGATGAGAACTAAACTATGGCTTATACAAAGGTCCAGTAACTTTCTTCTAGTAGCCTGACAACTCTGTGCAGTGTCTTTTGTGTGTGTTTGACAACAGAAATATAATGTTCTTCTGCTTCTTGCCTCTCACACATGGTATCCATAGAAACATCTGCTAAACACCCAATTTAGCTATTAGTGAGTTCAGTCCATAACTGAATAATCTTAAAAACCATGCAGCCTGAGAATAAACAGCTAGAAAATATTCAGTGTCTGCATGGGCAAAACGTAAAGTATATCCTACTAAATATCAGCATTAAATATGTTCAAGTTTCATCCTCAGGCAGACTTGAATTTTGGAGGAGCAGCTGTGTGGCAAAAACCCATGGGAAAGCTCTCTGTGGCTCCAGCAGCTCGGTGGGGTGGTTGTGGCCTCACTCGGGCTGTAGATGGCACCGTCGCTGCACGTGAAAAGCTGAGCTCTGCCGGTCCCTCCCTAGGGAATTGTTATCCTGCAAGCATTTGGAAGCATGTATTTCATGGTAGGATTTGGTGAGGGATTGATGGGGTTCTTCTTTCCCTAAGGTTAGAGAGAAACATGGAGAGAGGTGTTGGGGATTTTTTTCCTTTGTGAAATAGTGCTTTGAAAAGCAGTTGGAGCTCATGAATGAACGAGGACCAATGATATAAACAACCCACTCAAAATTGGTTTTATTATATCTCAGATGGGTAAGTTTTCATCTAGAAGTCATCCATTTTGCTTTGCAAACTTGTTTTCCAAAACAAATTAATACCACTTTTAGGTCTCTCTTGTTTTTGAAGCTGAGCATTTGAAATACGAATTAGTGAATGGATCTACAAAAAAAAATAATAGAGATCAAAGTTCTCTGAAATCCTTCAGACAACTCATTTCCTGATTCCCCTGAGTGTACTAAAAAGCCTGTAGCTGTAGGCATCCCCCTTCCCAAATCTGGGGATATAGTAGAGGGAAGCCAAAGGGGAAATGGAAAGGGGAGACATAAAAGTGTTATATATTAGCAATCAGGAGAAGTCTCAGTTCCTAAATGGTGAACTTAAAAATATGAAGGGTCTCAAAAAGTTATTTGTTTTTGTTACAGTCCTCACAGATACTCATTTAAACATTTTATGCACACTGAAAAAACCCTCTAAATTCTCAATGGGAGTGGGAGAACTTCACTGTTAAAGTTTAAAAAAAGCAAAAAAAACTCTTGTGCAGGGAAACAAATTTAGCAGCCTGTCAAGATCAGCTGTAAAATACAAGTCTTGCCATAGTGATTTAAGGCTCCACAAATACTACGACAAATTAAAATATTATTTGCACTTCTTAAGAATGTAAATGGAGGATAGGACTCCTGACTATCCAAGGTAACATAAGCCATGAAAAAAAGTGGAAAGTCTTTTCATAATTTGTTCATGGAATGATAATTTTTCAGTGAGGTATTGATGTGCGTTCATAAAGTCTGAGATAGAATAAACCCACTTTACTGATGGGGGGGAGGAGCAGAGAAGGACACAGGCACAAAAGTGATTTGTTTGCCAAGTAACCTGAAGAGGTAAAGGAACTTTCTGAATTTACACTAATCACTCTTTTGAATGGAAATATTTTATAACCTTTTTTGAACATATTCATGTTAGTTTTCTTAGTATGTGCTATTTTCCTCTCTAATGTAAATTTAGAGAGTAGCCATGTTATTCCTTCCTGGTTTTTAAAATCTATTTTGGAGATCCCAAGTGCTCCTGGAACTTTGTTCCTGGAAGATGTGCTGCAGCTGTGTGTCTGCCAGACAATAGGCAAGGTAAGTCCTTACACCTGGTGTACTTGGGGCATCTTGCAGCAGGTGAGTACTGGGTCAGCTGTGCCTCTGTTCACCTGTGAGTAATTAAAGGCTCCAAATCCTACTGGTTTTTTAGAGATTATGAAAAATTAGATACTGAATTGTGAGAGCTGCTTCAGAGATGGTTTTCAAATGTTAAGCAACCTTCTCTCAAGTGAGGTCTGGGTTTTTTTTTTCAAGGAAGGGAAATACAGGGGCATGGTAAAAAGGGGAATATAGGGGGTATATTCTTTTTAAACCCAGCACAGTAGTTTTGAGTTCATGCTGTGTTCATGCAGCATTCAATAGAAAGGGCTTTATGATAACTGTAAATAAGGAGCAAGCACATAATTATATCTGATAGCAGATTTTTGCAAGTTTGCAGATTTTTGTGTAGTTTTCAGGGTTAGGTGTGAAAGATGGGCATGGAACTGTGAATGATCAAAACAAAATGAGGCAAACCATCTTTTCTAACACTAGCATGGAACTGAGGCAGAGCTGAAGATTGATTTCATTTCTTTTTCTGTGTTAGGGTGAATTTTTTGAGGTAGTTCATGGAAAGTTGATGCCTGAAGTTGTTTGCATTTCGCACTGATCTATGTACTCAGTTCATTTGCTGTTCAAATCATCGCCTTGCTGCTTACAGCTGAAAGGCCCCGCTGCACCAGGACGCTCCTGCTCAGGCATTAACTCTTGCTGATCCCGTTCCAAGGCTGCCTAACATGTTTCCAAGGCAGGGGGAGCAAGGATGGGGAAGGGCGTTCGAGGAGTATTTTGGCTGATGAATCTCTAGTGACACCTTGTGGGATGTTTCGCAGAATCGCCTACAACTTCTTTGAGGAAGGAATAAACTGCAAGGTTTGTTATGCAAAAATCTGCCCAAATAGTGGGATACACTTGAACTCTGCATTCACCTATAATTAAAAATAAATTATAGAGATAAACTTTCTCATGTTGAGGCTGTCCTTCCTTAGTCCATTAAGGTGTTAAACCGTTGTGGATATACAGGTAATATTATCTAGAAATAAAATTTAACTTGTAGAAATAAGCATATTCAGCTTCACTTTTGAGTGAAACAATGAGGCATGGGAATGTTGCAAATCAGTTGCAGCTGGCATGATTTGGGTGTACTCAGTACACAGCTCATTGTCCTGCCTGGTAAAGGTTTCATGTTCTGAGGAAAAACTGGCCAGGAAAAATATCCCAAACAATTTAAAAAATGCTGTTCAAAAATTAGTATTTAGAGAACTTTAATCGATATTTCATTATCCAATAATTCATTCTTAGAACCTTCTGGTGGTTTTCACCTACTGGTAAGATCTTCTTTTCCTATTGAGTGATACTGGATAACTCTTTTGGCTAGATGTGTTGAAAGATTTGTTTCCTGTTGCTTGCTCTCATTTTGTGGAGATGGCCAAGTCTGGGGGTAAACAAAATCTCCTGCAGAGAATTTAAAAATATGGATCTCTTTTATGTCTTTAAAATTCTATGCTGGTTGCAGCTTCACCCATCTGGCATTTCAAAATACCTTGCACTGGTCAGAAGATGAATCCCAGCTAACCCTGGGGGAACAGAGAAGGGTTTTTTTGAGACAGACCAGTTTTTTAGAAAAATTTGAACCACATTGATGTAACTTGAACCAAATAAAAATTTAAATTTTTATTGCTGGGCTTGTAGGTGTGGAGATTATAGCTGGGGAGATGTAGCAAGATAAATTGCTACATGAAGAGAATTTGGGAAAGAGGACTGAAAAAAGACTTGAAAGAGATTTACTGTTTCTCGCTTGCTCAGAAGAATATTTCTTCTTCCTATGCATAAATATAATGAATGGAAATTTAGCTTGATCCTTTACTGACTGAGAAGGAGGAATTGGAGGCTTCTAGAAAATGCTGTGGGTTGTCTTCCAGCACAGCCCCTCTGAACTGATTTTTTTTGTTGTTGTTGTTGTTGTTTCTTTTTTTTTGCCTAAACACTCAGCCTTTCGTTCCCTTAAATGCCTGATGCCTCTGGCTTTCTACCCCTCCCTTAGCCATTGCAGGCTTCTGTGGAGTTGTGTGATTAGTCCTTTAATTGATGCCCTTGATTCCAATGTGAACGTTCTTTGTTTCCATGATTTTCCCCAGAGGGAAGCACTGGGCCAGCTGAGCCTGAGAAAGGTAAAAAGGGGTCTCTAACACCTGAATCTGTGAGTCAGTCCAGAGGACCTCTTCTATTCAGAGACCTCCCACAAAACTCTGCTGTGAAAGAATAACAGCTTTACAAAGGGGTGAGTTTGATCTCTAATTTATGTAGTGATTAATAATGCACAAACAAGTTGGGGGAGGCTTTGGCCAGGTCTTCTTTTGCAGCTCCTGTGGAGAAATGGAGCTGTTTTAGACCCCTTATATTGCTTTCTTTTTAATTCATGTATATTGATACTTCCTGCTTACTTCTTGCTTTCCATGCCTGGTACTTGAAAATGAAATATTTGAATTGTTGCTCAGTTTTGTGGTGTTTTGTTTGCATGCAGATAGCACAGGTAGAGGGCAGAGGCAGAAGACAGATTGGCCTGCTGGTGTTGCCTCCAGTTTCCATCTCTTTGTAGTGAAGAATTAGAACTTTTGTAGCCAAACTTAGTACAAAGCTGATACCTAAAGCAGCTCTTGCTGTGGGGCTGAGTGCAGGAGGGCCATGAAGCTGGGCAGTTGTCATTCTCTCCTGGACTGAAGCAGACAGAAGTTGTGACTTGGTGAGGTAGCACTGTGGTCCAGTGGCAGAACAACCCCAGGTTCAGGCTCTGCCTGCTCTTTCCCCAAAATCGTGATGCCACTGCAAACTGCCTGGTGTGCCAGTGCTCTGAAAGCCTCACCCACTGGGCAAACACCCAGTTACTAAAAATCCTAATTGCTGGCATCTGTATTCAAGGCAGGAGGCAGCTCCTTCCTAGGAGCAGCCTACGTAGGAAACAGCCCACGTAGTTTGCAACCACTCTCCTGCCTTCACTGTGCAGGGGAGTTTATCTTTACTAGAAACAGTAACTTGAAAGTGACCTTCATACTTACTGAAAGCAGCAAAGTGCTTGGCTGTGACTCATGGAAGGAGCCAGGTATTGGGGAATGATAGCATTTCCCTCTACTGCCTGGTTCAGCAGTTAAACCAAGCCTAGTTCCCTGTCAGGTGCCATATTGAAGATGATCTGTGTGATGGCTCCGTCTCTGCCAGAATCCAGAATGAATCAAAAGCTCCAAAACCACTGCTGGCTGCTGAAAGCAGCTCTGTGTTGGCTCGGCTGGGTTTCAGAGTGAAGCCTCAAGCTCTGGTGTGTGTCTCGTTTCAGTTTTAGAATAACAAATCCAGTTTGGATCGTGAGCCTCCAGCTGAAATAAAAGCCTTTTTTTTCTGTAGTTGTATTGCCTCCCTATGGAATCCTTGGTCTCCCTCTTTACTGTGATCTTTGATGATTTTTGCCTCCTGTGATGTTCATTGGTGCTTTACTTCAGTAGGAAATCCCCTTTAAAAAAAAAAAAAAGCCTTGTGATGAGTCACTGATGCTGTTTGCTTCAAACTGAAGGGGGTTCCAACTATGAAATTGTATTATTGCTAAAATAGAATCCTGTTCCATTGCGTAGGTTGCAGTTGAAAGCAGAGAAAGGTCTGGGGGAGTTGTAGGGTGAGCAAGCAGTGTTGCTGCTAATTTGTTTACTAGGGCCCTAATGGCAATTCCAGTAACAAGTAAGCAGCTTAGGAGTCTAGTAGAGCAAAACCCATCTCTAGCTGAAAAGCAGTTCTGTATCTCTGAAGCTGAGCATAAAGAAGCAAAAAACAACACCCAAACCATAATAGCTTGCTAGCAAAGGATTTTAAAATCCATTCAGCAAGAAGCATGTTTGGTTTGGGCTTTTTTGTGTGTCTGTGTTCATTAGGGATTCAAAATTGAATTGCTTTAAGAATGGTTCTTTTAGATGGGGAAGGTTGCTTTCAATTTTCTTCGTTTGTTGTAAATCTGGCTATCCTCGTATCTATATTACTGTTGGTTTAGCCCTGCTGCTTTAAGCTGCAATGTTCTGAAACCATAGTCTATCACTTTCTTTCATCTGAAGTAACTGCTGCAGAGCTCTGTCATGCTGGAGTTTTGACCAATTTCCAAATCCCTGTGTGTGCATACAGGAGATGGAGATTGTAATTTGAAGTAGGCTTTGGTCCTGTCAGGGATGCAGGTAATCCAGGTCTACCCTCTGAATGCTGACTTTGCACCCTCTTTCAGCTCTGGATTTTCCTTCCTTATTTTCAGAGTTCACCTGAGAACTTCTGCAGGATACAGCAAAACAACCCCTCAAATGACAAAAGGCACCATTTAAATGCATTTTGTATCAATGTGTTCAGTATTAAGATATAGAAGGCTGTGGTTAGTGAGCATTGAAAAGGACCATGAGGCTGCTGATAGAGCCACAGTAACACTTGAATTTGAAGAGAGTCTCACTACTGGTTTTACAGCATGTTGCTGGAAAGGAAATAAGTTAATAAAAGCCACAAAGATGTACAACTTCCCATGGCCTTTGACTAATGCTGTAAGAAAGACAGCAGTTAAAAAAACACTCTGAGCTGAAGGTGGGGGGATTTCCTAAGGAAGAATGCTTGGAAAGGGCCTTGCTCTGAACCAGACTGGGAGACAGTCAGTTCCTGACTTCCTCCCAAGAGTGCCTGTGCTGAATGGGAGGACACAGCTCCATCTCCCAACCCCCAAAATGCTTTTGGGTTAGCATCTCTTCAAAGGTATTTCATGTTGAAGACCCAGAGTCCCATAGCAATGCTCTATAATGCCTGATTTGCTTGCCTGCCCTCAGGTAACAGGACCAAAGGCTGAATGTGCTTTTTTAGGACTTTAGGTTGAACTAACCTTGAATGCTTGCAAACATTTAGAAGACTCACAAGTAGTAATCTATCAGACTCACAGACACTCTGCTGTGGTTTAAGGTTTCCTTCAAAATAGGATGCACAGAGAACTGCAGAAGCTTAGAGTAAGGTCATGATTAATAGGTGAATAAATATCCTTACATTATAAAACAATCCTCAGTGTTTAATGGTTTTCCTAGGTTATAATTGCTGGGGAAGTACATAAGGGAAGTAGAACTTTGTTTGCCACAACATTTCAGTGCTCCAAGAACTTGTTTTTTTTATTTTTCTTTCTTCTTAAAGTAAAATAGAAAAATACTCCACCTCATCTCCACTCCAGCAAATAGCTTTTCCTTACATCATTTATAAAAATTAATCATTTTAACAACTTTTTCCTTTGCTGTTCAAAGAAGTTTTACATTTTTCTTGATTGTTCCCCAATGCCTATACACTGCCTCTGTCTATGTTTTATGAGTAAAATCTAAATAACACAAGGGTACAGTTTCCATAAAATTAAGGTCATATGATGTGGAAATAGCAGCCTAAGATCGGGAGTTCCTTCATTTTTATAGTCCTTTTGGTTGGTAACAGGAAACAGCTCTAAGGCAGTTTGCTTGTGGGATATATAGGAGTGTTTGCCTTTATAGATTTGTGTGTGTGTGTGTGTGTGTCTACAGGCTTATGTGATGGAGAGCTGCCTTAGGAATATTTGGATCTGGCTTCTAACAGCCAGAGAACCCTCTCTTGTGTGGTTATTAGCTTTACCACACACTTGGAGAGCAATATTGCAGAGTTGTAAGCAGATATTACTCTTGATTTCACAAAAAGGGAAAATTAGATTCATATGCTTCATGGGGAAGGTGGGGCAGACAACTTCTGCTTCAGTGCTATGGGGAATGCTGGTGCTTGTGGAAAGGTCACCAGATCCTCCAGAGAAGCTGGGAGAGAGTACAATTCTCATCTGAAATGTAGATGTGTCACATCTCCCCACTTTCCTCTCCTCCAAAGTGCCTTTCCTCCTGTCCACCAACAGCCAGGATACCTGATACTCTGAGGTAGCCTCACTTCTCTTTGCCCTCGGTCAGCTGCAAACCCAGGTGGAGGCATCTTCCTCTATTCAGCCACCTGTGCTGAGGGCAAACAACACTACCTCTCACTGGGTGCATCAGAGTTATTTCCTTTCCTCCTTTTCTTACTTTGCTTCTTTTTTCTTTTTGTTTTTAAGCCAGGCTCATGTTGTTGTCTATCACCTTATTCCATTCTCAGCCCTGTCTGTGGAGGTATGCACTGTTCTGGGTGAACACAGTAGCTCATTGCACTCCTTGCTGCTTAGATAAAAATCAGAGACCAGAAAAACTTAGTTTTGTGGTAGATCAAGTTGTTGAGAAAATTCTGAGTCCTCTGGGATCTGTGTCTGATTTTATTTTTGCAGCTGAGCCAAGAAATAGCAAAAGGCAGGAAAGTATCTGCAGCTTGCAGGTTTTGGCAGTCCCTGAATCTGGGTGAAAATGCTTTGCTTCCTGCAAAAATACCATGTCTCCATATAGTAAAGGTCACTTTTCTGTCAAACCACTAAATGTTGCTTTAAGATCTCATTGACGTAGAGAGTAGTAAATTTAGAATAGCTCCAGGGCTGACTTTTCTCTCTTGGTAGTTGGCAGGCAGGTGAAAGTGTGTATGGATAGGGAAGAAATCTCTCAGAAGTTGGTGCAGAAAGAGAAAATGCTTTCTTGGAGGATTTGGACACTGCTTAAAATTAGGTTTAATTCCAATTTGGACCAGAATTTAAACACTGCAGTACTTCAGTAAAAAA